>CM017559.1:3350779-3630159 GCA_007844125.1 Sinonovacula constricta
CGTTTCGGCCTTATGGCCTTTCTCAAATAAAACAAATCGCATAAGCTTCTACATTTTCTAAGTATCCATATAAGCTATTACTGGAAATAATAAATACAACAACAGTTGTTGACGTTGACGTCAACGGCTCTATCACATCATGACGCGCCAAAACCGTATCTTATTTAACATTAACATTAATACTAGAATTATGTACATATGTGTGCTCCTGTGCATATAAATTCGTTTGTGTGTGCTTACGTAGGTGCATATGTGTGTGTGCGTGGGGTCGTGTGTGTGCGTGCGTGTGTGTGTGTTTGTGTGTGTGTGTGTGTGTAGGTGTGTGTGTGTGTGCGTGTGTGTGTGCATGTGTATGTTTGCGTGCTTGTGCGTGCGTGCGTGCGTGCGTGCGTGTGTGTGTGTGTGCGTGTGTATGTAAATGTGACCATGTGTATATACATGTATATACGTTTTTTAGCATGCGTGTGACCGTTCATGTATGTGTACACTCTTGTGCTGTGTGCACAAGTTCGAACGTCTTAAAGCGCTATTTGTACTTGATAATTTATGTCTGTGTGCATATGCGCGCGTGTTTGAGTTCATTAGTACATAGGTGTTTGCAAGTGTATTTACGAGATTTCGCGTGTAACCGAAATTGCATTTCCGTGCTAAACATGTCTGTATGTTCATGCGCGTGCGTGCATGTATATGCGTGTGTAGGCGCATGCGTGTGTGTGCCTTATAGGGTTATGTATACAGGATAGTTCATGTGCGTCTCTGCGCCTGTACATGTGTTCGAGCGCGCGTGGGTGGTTTTGAGCTTTTGTGTGTGTTAATGCTCGCAAATGTATATGTGCATGTATTCGTCTATTTTATGAGTATGTGTGTAAGTGAATTTGTGTGGTTTATGTAACATTTGTGAATGTACTAATGTGTACGTGTGCGTGTATGTAGCTACATGTGTGTATGTGCATATGTGTGCATCTGAATGTATCTGACTTATAGGTTTTATGGGTTCATGATTATATGTACGCGTGTGCATGTGTTTGCATGCTAGTTTGCTTAAAATTAGTGTGTGCTCCTGCATGTGCGTGTGTATGTGTTTGTGTCTGTTTGCATATTTGCTCGTTCATATACGTGTGTATGTGTGCATGCGTATGCGTGTGTGCGAGTGCGTGTAATTGCCTGTTCATGATTTAATGTGTATATGTATTTTGTTATGATCCATTAAATTATATAAAACGATTGGTTGTTAACTCTTCTATAACAATAATCCAATGATTGGAACTATAAATTAAACCTAAAGCGATTAAACTGAGAATGTTTATAGTGTCTTGCAGAAATATTATCACTAATATTCTAGTGTATTGCAGAACTATTATTCATAATATTCCAGTGTTCGATCTGCTTTATTAAAGTTCACAATAATCATCTTTTTTGTACTACTTATACTCTCTCCAAAGTACTCCGAGTCTAGCCTTCTTATTCAACCCTTGCGGCGCTTCTGTTTGTAATCTTTCTATCCATTGTAGTTCTTTAATTTGCCGGTAATATCTTGAATTGTCTCTCATCGTTTCTAATATTGTTACTCCCATGTCCTTTTCTGAATGGCCATTACTGGAGAATTACACACGTATATGAACGAGCAAATATGCAAACAGACACAAACACATACACACGCACATGCAGGAGCACACACTAATTTTAAGCAAACTAGCATGCAAACACATGCACACGCGTACATATAATCATGAACCCATAAAACCTATAAGTCAGATACATTCAGATGCACACATATGCACATACACACATGTAGCTACATACACGCACACGTACACATTAGTACATTCACAAATGTTACATAAACCACACAAATTCACTTACACACATACTCATAAAATAGACGAATACATGCACATATACATTTGCGAGCATTAACACACACAAAAGCTCAAAACCACCCACGCGCGCTCGAACACATGTACAGGCGCAGAGACGCACATGAACTATCCTGTATACATAACCCTATAAGGCACACACACGCATGCGCCTACACACGCATATACATGCACGCACGCGCATGAACATACAGACATGTTTAGCACGGAAATGCAATTTCGGTTACACGCGAAATCTCGTAAATACACTTGCAAACACCTATGTACTAATGAACTCAAACACGCGCGCATATGCACACAGACATAAATTATCAAGTACAAATAGCGCTTTAAGACGTTCGAACTTGTGCACACAGCACAAGAGTGTACACATACATGAACGGTCACACGCATGCTAAAAAACGTATATACATGTATATACACATGGTCACATTTACATACACACGCACACACACACACACGCACGCACGCACGCACGCACGCACAAGCACGCAAACATACACATGCACACACACACGCACACACACACACACCTACACACACACACACACACAAACACACACACACGCACGCACACACACGACCCCACGCACACACACATATGCACCTACGTAAGCACACACAAACGAATTTATATGCACAGGAGCACACATATGTACATAATTCTAGTATTAATGTTAATGTTAAATAAGATACGGTTTTGGCGCGTCATGATGTGATAGAGCCGTTGACGTCAACGTCAACAACTGTTGTTGTATTTATTATTTCCAGTAATAGCTTATATGGATACTTAGAAAATGTAGAAGCTTATGCGATTTGTTTTATTTGAGAAAGGCCATAAGGCCGAAACGTCATTAAAAGAGTGAAATCAACTGTGTTTAATGTTTATATCCCTTCGGATATTTTAAAGATGAACTTTCAAAAGACTATGAAGTTAAGTAGATTATTCATGTACAATATAATTTGTAAAAATATGTGGTGTTTTTAATTTTATTAATTTATTTATTTCATTTTTAGATTGAGGATCATAGATATTCTACCAATGAGAGGTCGCCAAGCTTTTTATTCAGCCAGTCAGGTGATCATGATTACAGCATAAGAAAAAACCCATCTAAAAAAGAAAAAGGATTTGTTCAAACCCAACAGGAAAAACACCAACTCAAACACAAAAGAAACTTCAAAATGTAAGTGCTAATGGTTTACATTTTTATCATATGATTTGTATAAATTTCACATTATTCATAATCTCGTTAGTCGTACTTCTATCTGTACTCGTTCATTGTGGTAAATTATGGTCTTAGTCATAGTACTTAAACAAGAATAAAACAGTGAACATGGCAGACTGATTTCATAGAATATGTTAATTTGCATAAGCACTAAGCTCTACAGTCTGTTTAATATTTTGGATTGTAGACCAAGACCTTTCTCTGCTATACGGTACTTAATATTATATTTTCTTATGTAATTCTATCTAACTACAGAAATCATCTGACAGTTTGATCGGTGGTCAAAGGTCAAAATGGTCTATAGATGAAACAAAGTTTTTGCAGCAGTTAGATGCGACATCATCACCAGAAGATAGTGAATCTGACAACAGTTTCTGGGCCAGATGTGTAAAGATAGTCAATCTAAGATTTCCAGATAGCATGAGGACAGGTAAAACACTTGAACTTCTTTATGAAGTTATTTACTATATCAATGTAAGCTTACACTACTTAAAAAACTAAAAGTAAAGTCCCTGTCGTGGGGGTTAGGTAGAAGCTCAAACCCCTGCCAAATGCCCTGCACTATAGGGAAATATCAATTGCCTTATCTCTTGCTTTATTTATCACTATAGCAAAACCATTGAAAAATGCAAAACACAGGTCCTTCCCCACACAATTCCTGCATTACCCCGTTACAGTTGACTGGTGCATTTAATATTTGTGTCTATTCAACAGGTGCATCCTGTAGAAATGCTTACAACAGGCTTAGTATTGATCCATGCTTAGAGCTGAATGGGAAGAAGTCATCACCACAAGCAACAACAAATATGGAGACACAGACAGAAATGTCTTTGATAAATAGACAGAGGTAGAGAAATCAGTTCCTTTGTGCACATGTTATAATTATATAGACTTTCAATTTTGCATCTACGTTTATGAAGTGCAGTTTAGCAATCTTTATGCTCCAAAACATAAATGATAATGCCACTGGAAACTTCCAGTACATTAATGTTCATATGATGACCATTTTCTATTTTGTAAGTTAAATGTAACGGTGAAGGAAATTAATACTGAGTGCTTTATTGAAATATTTTGTGTAACTTGACTTATATTTAACAAGATGTGAGCACAGTCAGACTGAGGGTAAATGGGTTTTCTGGGAGCCAAAGAAAGACTTAAAGGTATATGTGAGGAGCAACATGCGAAATCCAGACTTGAGGTTCTTGTATAGACTTTGTATATATTTTTTCATTGGCCAATAACGTCATTGTTTTGTTCATCATATAAATATGAAGTAGATGTTATCATGCCATTTAATTTGATAATAACCCCATATTGATGTTATGTACAATATTGCTGTTATTGGCCATTGAAAAAAGGTAAAGAAAGTCTATACAGAAACCTTAATGCGACCAATACTTTGTTATCGTTATGAAAACTGCCCATCAATGTTTCCATGGCAATGATTCTAGGACTATTGGTGTAAATGAGCAAATTGCATGAATGAAAGAGATGGCAACATGGACATTTTTCAACAGAGTGGACCTTAATAAGCTGGTAAATGAAAGCATTCATGAAGATTTTGTTAATTTGTCTATTTTCAGTGATTGTGTACATGGCCAAATTCACGTGGTTCCTGAACTACGTGAATCTAGCGAAATGGCATCAATTGAATAAAACTGTCACACTAGTTTCATCACACCGTAAATGCCGTTAACGAATAAGAATCCGGAGAAAATTGATGTATGAAAGCGCTTTACATTACGTATTGTTTACAATAAGTGAGAATGATAAAAACGTTTCGAATAAGGAATAATAATAAATCAATGGAGTAATAACAGAAGTATAAAGTGTATAAGATAATGTCCGAAACAGAAAATGTGGATATAGAATAAAATGGTTACTTTACGGCTCGTCCAAAATGTGTTTTTTTCATTCTGGGAACTTGTCCAAATAAATTTCCATATTCAGTGTAAAATGACCTATAATTAAGATCCTAAATACCCAGCTGTGTTTGACGAATCAGGTGTGTGTGTGTGCATGCGTGCGTGTGCGTGCGCAGGCATTCGTTCGTGCACGCGTGCGTGCGCGTGTGTACATAAAACCAATTAAATATCAATGTGTTCCTATTACTCATAAACATGTGCTAATATAACACTATTATCAGCAATATAAACATCCGTGTTTGTCTCATTACAGTAATACAGGTAAAGAAAGTAAATTTAGAAATTCCAACATCTCATTACGAAAGAAGAAATCCACTACTTTCCTACCCAACATGAATCGAGGGCATCTATCTCTGACAAGGCCATTTTGACCATATTCAATACTAATAGGTAAAGCACTCGCCTTCTTGTCACGGAAGTGACCAGCTAGTTTTCAATTTGTCTTCAATCCCAGCTTCTATATTATCATCTGCAAAAAAAGTAGAGCACCAGTTTACAAAACCGGTCTGATCACTTCTAATGGCGTTTACCTCCGAGCTAAACAGATGGAAATGTATACTCCATTAAGAAACGAATATTCTACTATCCGAACGCAGACACCTACTTTAAATTACAGGGCATTACGAATGAATAACAGACGGTATTACTGACGTTACGACAATATATTAAATTCACTTACCTATTAACAAGAAATAGATCCGCACAGCACATCCTTGCTTTTACCATGGCCGATACTGAATGGTTCTAACAAAACGCATAACAATGCTGTTAACGCACGTCTAATTCTAGATAAAAATGGTAAAAAAACAGTATTGCACAACATGATGTAAATGATTCTTATATTACCACCAGCCCACTCCTACCAATCAAAATTTTCTCGATCCACTCCCTGGTCAGGTAATGTTTTCGGGCATCATGTCAGGTATTTAGGCCATCACTGCAAAGCTAAACTTTGTGCTTTAATCGAACTATGATAGTCAAGAGTACAGGAAGAGTGTAAGCAACATGTTAACATAACAATTTACAGACCGAGTGAAAGGGCCAGCCACCCAGTTATTTTGAATAACTGCTGAGACCTGCAGCATTGATGTTTGGTATATGTTTCTTGGGTGACTCGTCAGTGCTTGGACATTTTTTATTCAAATACATCGGTTTTCTTTTCATTGTTTGCATTTAAGAAACACCTCATGATTTGCGAGGTTAGAGCTCAGTAAAACTGGCGTAAGCACCCTGTCTGTCCATAATGCCGACTGACTGTTCCAATGCAGTAACTGTCGGGTTTGCTCTCTTTGTTAAATGAATCATCATGTTAAATGAATCATCACAGATGTGTTCCTGCTTTCACATTTGGCTTGCATGCAAATACCTTTGTTCTATGCATTTTAAAATGTTGGTGTGTGTTGCAATGCTCATGGGACTTCAGTACCATATTCTTCTTGTTTTAAATTGTTTTGTATGAATAACATTGTTTTTTCTTATCATATTATGGCTTAGAGTTTGGTGTCAAGCAAAACCTGTCCATAGTATATAGATAGTTTCCACGTCAGTGAAAATCCCTTGGCAGCCATTTTTGATGGTAACTTCAAGGGATTTTCATATGAATTGTATAGAAGGGTAAATCTTTTTTTCTTGTAATTCCTTTATTTGTGGTTGGAAAATTAAAAGCTATACACCATTGGAAAGCTCTTGAAATTCATATTTTTAGAATACAATATTTGTACAATTGATAAATGCACACAGAATTAATACACAGAAATAAATAAAACTATTGACTCATACTTAAAACAAAATGAACAGTGTAACATTTTTGGTTGTATTTCTTTAACCTTTTAAACTATCAAAATATAGTTTTGAAATTTAAAATACTTTATAAAAGCTCTCAAATTTGATATAAAATTCAGTAAAATAGACTGAAAAAAACAACACAGTGGTAAGTTTAATACAGCACATATTTCCCAATTTTGGCCTGCATTAGCTTCTGCCCACAAAGATGGCTGCCTTAAACTGTCTTATCAGTGTCGATGACATCACATGGAAACTATACTAAATGTCCATTGGATAACTCTGGTGGGCTCTCTGCAAGCTGTCTCAAAAATGGCAAGAGAAGAAACAACAAACCCTAGAAAAACTATATATTTTTATGAGTATATATCGATTAAATTGTTACATCTTACTGAAGTTCATTTGATCTTCATATTAGTTGTTACATGTCACTTTAGTACAATTGGTCTTCAACATCATATGTTAACACTCACACTTTGAACAAAATATAACAAAAGAAAACTATATCAATATAAATCAGGTTAGCAAAAGTAAACCATGTGCATCTTGGTGTATATTGGTGACAATAAGAACAAAACAAGTTCCCATTTGTTTGAAAGGGGCTCACTAAATGCAGCTACAAAGTTCTTCACAATAGGACCATCAAGTGCTAATTGTTCCGTTTGTTGGTACTACCAGGAACTGTGCAGTCCACTCCAAAGAGATATTTAAAATTTGAATTGGACATTGAGAGACTATCATTGTATAGTCTCCCCAGAATAATCTCTTAATGCATGTAGGTCCTTGTATTTGGATTTTTATCCTTGTACTCTTTAGATTGCATGTTGACTTTTATGACTTTCTTGTTTAAAGCTCATATTTATGCAAAAGTACAAATTTTTTTGGACCACCTTGGATATTGACTGACAAGGGAGACAATTTTCATTTCAGCAATTTTCCCATTAACATAAACTAAATTAATAAGTCACTTATTTGGTACACATTTTTATAGTATGAACGAACGAACGAGCTAGACTTTATACCAGACACATGACCACAAATTATTTGTTTGGTTTATTGTTTTACCAACAGTATTTCATATGTCTGGAGATTGCTACGCAATAAAATGTTTGTCATTTTGTATATTTCCATATCGAAATGTATCTTTAAAAACAAGAGGGCTATGACGGCCCTGAATTGCTCAACTGATCACCCTGAACACTATATTGTACTCAGGTGAGCTAATAAAGTAAATGTTATAAAGTTTTACTATCTGGACATGTTGAAGTGTAACATGAAGTTCTCTATTACACTTGAAATTGTAGGATGTTTACGATAAGAAAATGCATGTCACAATATCTGGTGTTACTACTCAGATTAGAATGTCTGTACTTACAGCCAGCTGGTTAGTGTCTTAGTTTATAAGTTTACCAGTTAATCTTACCACATTCTGGTTAACTAATTACAAACTCCGTAACCGGTTTATTGCTCTTAATTTTAATACATGTATACTATGTTGTAATGTTTGCATTTATTTAATATATATTTTAAAATCACTATTTTGGAGTAAAGTCCAAACCATCTTTCACACTTATACATGTAACAAAAACCAACTAGATGTAATAAACAGTGAAATCATTTGTTGTTAATTGTTCCATAGGGAACTAAAGTAATTATTTTTTTTATTTTTTATTTTTAGTGTAAGCATTTTCTGTGATAATTTGGTCAATCTTTGCAACACGTTGGTTATAAATGCCCATCTGAACAATATTTCTTCTGGTTAACCAGTCAAACTTTTGCAAAGGTGAACTGGTTACACTGATTGTCACCATAGCCATCCATAGAATATACACAACTATTTTGCCCAAAAAAAAAGGGTGTCCTAATGCATAGAGTGAATATTCTAGTATTTATAAAGGAAAAAGACCTTTTTCGGCTTTGTATATAGTTAAACATGAGAGAAAAATTACCCTTTCCATGAGTCAACATGATTAAAAAAATATCTTCAACTGACTGCTGAAAAAAAGCCCCATTTACTGAAAAAATGGTTTCGCTGATTATACAATTCACATTTTGGCTCAAGGTTATTTGTTTATTTAAAATTACACAACTTTCCTAGATCTGAGTTACCTACATGCATAGATAATAGTTGTTGCAGGTTTATATGTTTACAAGTGAAAAATACAGGTAAAACAAACCCTATACTGCTAGTGTTCAGTTGAAATTTCCAGGTGACGCCGTTTTAAGGAATTCAGATTCCTAGAAACTCACACAAATTACACATTTGCCAGCAAAACAGAGGATGCAGCCAAAGCTTACAGCGAAAGCTTACAGCGAAAGTTTACATAGATGGTACTTATTTTAATTGTATCAGTGTCCTATTAACATCGTGCTGAAGAATACATCGTAGTCTGACACGAAAATTTAAATCCCCAGGTCACAAAGGTCACTTTGTTTTCGGACATCTCCTTACGAGTTCTTCTGTGGGACCTTAATAATAACCTGAAAAAAATAAGTTGGCAATTTTGGTTGGTAATATGGTCTTTATTCTGTAAAAAGAGGTTATAAGGGTCGAAATGTAATCTGACATTATTTTGACAAAGAAAGTTTCAATGGTCAAGATTTAACCTAGTCAAAAGACCAACTAACACTTTGTCTAAATGACTACTGTAACAAAGCTTTTTGTTGTTGATAACCCTCCCAATATATTCAATGTAACAATTACATGACTCTAACAAAAAGTACACTTTCACTTCCTTTCCCAGTTATTATTGGTTGCAGATAAGCACTCTAAGAATCACCCCTCACATTCCAACCCCACCCCTCACATCCCACACCCACCCACTGTGATTGTTACTGTTTCTTACTATCTGACAAGACAATTCTCAAATATCTGTGATTCTAACTGCTCGACAGTACTACATGTTTGACAGTTCTAACTGCGCGACAGTACTACATGTTTGACAATTCTAACTGCCCAACAGTACTACATGTTTGACAATTCTAACTGCCCAACAGTACTACATGTTTGACAATTCTAACTGCCGACAGTACTACATGTTTGACAATTCTAACTGCGCGACAGTACTACATGTTTGACAATTCTAACTGCCCGACAGTACTACATGTTTGACAATTCTAACTGCCAACAGTACTACAAGTTTGACAGTTCTAACTGCCCAACAGTACTACATGTTTGACAATTCTAACTGCCCAAAAGTACTACATGTTTGACAATTCTAACTGCCCAACAGTACTACATGTTTGACAATTCTAACTGCTCGACAGTACATGTTTGACAATTCCAACTGCTCGACAGTACTACATGTTTGACAATTCTAACTGCGCTACAGTACTACATGTTTGACAATTCTAACTGCTCGACAGTACATGTTTGACAATTCTAACTGCCCAACAGTACTACATGTTTGACAATTCTAACTGCCCAACAGTACTACATGTTTGACAATTCTAACTGCCCAACAGTACTACATGTTTGACAATTCTAACTGCGCTACAGTACTACATGTTTGACAATTCTAACTGCTCGACAGTACATGTTTGACAATTCTAACTGCCCAACAGTACTACATGTTTGACAATTCTAACTGCCCAACAGTACTACATGTTTGACAATTCTAACTGCCCGACAGTACTACATGTTTGACAATTCTAACTGCCCAACAGTACTACATGTTTGACAGTTCTAACTGCCCAACAGTACTACATGTTTGACAATTCTAACTGCCCAAAAGTACTACATGTTTGACAATTCTAACTGCCCAACAGTACTACATGTTTGACAATTCTAACTGCTCGACAGTACATGTTTGACAATTCCAACTGCTCGACAGTACTACATGTTTGACAATTCTAACTGCGCTACAGTACTACATGTTTGACAATTCTAACTGCTCGACAGTACATGTTTGACAATTCTAACTGCCCAACAGTACTACATGTTTGACAATTCTAACTGCTCGACAGTACATGTTTGACAATTCTAACTGCCCAACAGTACTACATGTTTGACAATTCTAACTGCTCGACAGTACATGTTTGACAATTCCAACTGCTCGACAGTACTACATGTTTGACAGTTCTAACTGCCCAACAGTACTACATGTTTGACAATTCTAACTGCGTAACAGTACTACATGTTTGACAATTCTAACTGCCCAACAGTACTACATGTTTGACAGTTCTAACTGCCCAACAGTACTACATGTTTGACAATTCTAACTGCCCAAAAGTACTACATGTTTGACAATTCTAACTGCCCAACAGTACTACATGTTTGACAATTCTAACTGCTCGACAGTACATGTTTGACAATTCCAACTGCTCGACAGTACTACATGTTTGACAATTCTAACTGCGCTACAGTACTACATGTTTGACAGTTCTAACTGTTCAACAGTACTACATGTTTGACAATTCTAACTGCCCAACAGTACTACATGTTTGACAATTCTAACTGCCCAATAGTACTACATGTTTGACAATTCTAACTGCCCAACAGTACTACATGTTTGACAGTTCTAACTGCCCAACAGTACTACATGTTTGACAATTCTAACTGCCGACAGTACTACATGTTTGACAATTCTAACTGCCCAATAGTACTACATGTTTGACAATTCTAACTGCCCAACAGTACTACATGTTTGACAGTTCTAACTGCCCAACAGTACTACATGTTTGACAATTCTAACTGCCGACAGTACTACATGCTTGACAATTCTAACTGCCCAATAGTACTCATGTTTGACAATTCTAACTGCCCAATAGTACTACATGTTTGACAATTCTATCTGCCCAACAGTACTACATGTTTGACAATTCTAACTGCTCGACAGTACTACATGTTTGACAACTCTAACTGCCCAACAGTACTACATGTTTGACAGTTCTAACTGCGCTACAGTACTACATGTTTGACAGTTCTAACTGCGCGACAGTACTACATGTTTGACAATTCTAACTGCCCAATAGTACTACATGTTTGACAATTCTAACTGCCCAACAGTACTACATGTTTGACAATTCTAACTGCCCAATAGTACTACATGTTTGACAGTTCTAACTGCCCAACAGTACTACATGTTTGACAATTCTAACTGCCCGACAGTACTACATGTTTGACAACTCTAACTGCCCAACAGTACTACATGTTTGACAATTCTAACTGCTCGACAGTACTACATGTTTGACAACTCTAACTGCCCAACAGTACTACATGTTTGACAGTTCTAACTGCGCTACAGTACTACATGTTTGACAATTCTAACTGCCGACAGTACTACATGTTTGACAATTCTAACTGCCCAATAGTACTACATGTTTGACAATTCTAACTGCCCAACAGTACTACATGTTTGACAATTCTAACTGCTCGACAGTACTACATGTTTGACAATTCTAACTGCTCGACAGTACTACATGTTTGACAGTTCTAACTGCCCAATAGTACTACAGGTTTGACAATTCTAACTGCCCAACAGTACTACATGTTTGACAGTTCTAACTGCCCAACAGTACTACATGTTTGACAATTCTAACTGCCCGACAGTACATGTTTGACAATTCTAACTGCCCAACAGTACTACATGTTTGACAATTCTAACTGCCCAACAGTACTACATGTTTGACAATTCTAACTGCCGACAGTACTACATGTTTGACAATTCTAACTGCCCAATAGTACTACATGTTTGACAATTCTAACTGCCCAACAGTACTACATGTTTGACAGTTCTAACTGCCCAATAGTACTACATGTTTGACAATTCTAACTGCTCAACAGTACTACATGTTTGACAGTTCTAACTGCCCAACAGTACTACATGTTTGACAGTTCAAACTGCCCAACAGTACTACATGTTTGACAATTCTAACTGCCGACAGTACTACATGTTTGACAATTCTAACTGCCCAATAGTACTCATGTTTGACAATTCTAACTGCCCAATAGTACTAATGTTTGACAATTCTATCTGCCCAACAGTACTACATGTTTGACAGTTCTAACTGCCCAACAGTACTACATGTTTGACAGTTCTAACTGCTCAACAGTACTACATGTTTGACAGTTCTAACTGCGTAACAGTACTACATGTATGACAACTCTAACTGCGCGACAGTACTACATGTTTGACAGTTCCAACTGCTTGACAGTACTACATGTTTGACAATTCTAACTGCTTGACAGTACTACATGTTTGACAGTTCTAACTGCGCGACAGTACTACATGTATGACAACTCTAACTGCGCGACAGTACTACATGTTTGACAGTTCTAACTGCGCGACAGTACTACATGTATGACAACTCTAACTGCGCGACAGTACTACATGTTTGACAGTTCCAACTGCTTGACAGTACTACATGTTTGACAATTCTAACTGCTTGACAGTACTACATGTTTGACAGTTCTAACTGCGCGACAGTACTACATGTATGACAACTCTAACTGCGCGACAGTACTACATGTTTGACAGTTCTAACTGCGCGACAGTACTACATGTATGACAACTCTAACTGCGCGACAGTACTTCATGTTTGACAATTCTAACTGCTCGACAGTACTACATGTTTGACAATTCTAACTGCCCAATAGTACTACATGTTTGACAATTCTAACTGCCCGACAGTACTACATGTTTGACAATTCTAACTGCCCAATAGTACTACATGTTTGACAATTCTAACTGCCCAACAGTACTACATGTTTGACAGTTCTAACTGCCGACAGTACTACATGTATGACAACTCTAACTGCGCGACAGTACTACATGTTTGACAATTCTAACTGCTCAACAGTACTACATGTTTGACAATTCTAACTGCTCGACAGTACTACATGTTTGACAGTTCTTACTGCTCAACAGTACTACATGTTTGACAGTTCTAACTGCCCAACAGTACTTCATGTTTGACAGTTCTAACTGCCCAACAGTACTACATGTTTGACAATTCTAACTGCGCGACAGTACTACATGTTTGACAGTTCCAACTGCTCAACAGTACTACATGTTTGACAGCGGTATCGAACCCGCGCTCTCTGGAATTGGCAGCTGAAATTCTACCAGGTTCAACTGCAATACCACGTGAGGTTCTTATAAATCTGACTAAGTTTACCTGTAATGTTCCAGGTAACAACTCTTAGAATACTTACACTCTTGACCTCTGTGTAGGCCTGCATGCCATACTCTCCAAGCTCACGTCCCTGGCCTGACATGTTATAGCCTCCAAATGGCGAGGACGCATCAAAGACATCATAGCAGTTCACCCTGTAAGCATCAACTTACATTTGGAATATATACAATACGAAATGTGAAGTCAGCTGCAACAGTCTTTGGGTTTATCGTCCCACCAACAGTATTTCAGTTACTAGGAGAAGGTGTCCACTTGAAGCAGATACAGTAGTGCCTTCACTGTGTATAGCATGATGTGAACACCTGGCATGATACCACACCCAGTCACATTATCCTGACACAGGGCCAACCAACCAATTACCCTTTTATTTGCTAGAGTGTTGGCAAAGGAGTAATACCACTACCATTTTTAATGTTTTTGGTATGGTGCCGCTCGGGATATAAAGGTTCCCGTACCTGGAGCCGATGCTCTACCGACTGCAATATCAGGTCCAGTCCCAATAATTTGTAATCAAGAGGTATTTTGCTAGTCTCCGTATAACACCAAATGTATTGTGCAGATTATTACAAGAGTTTGGTCCAAGAAGTCTATCGTCAGTTGGTGTATTTTTCTTTTCTGTCTGAGCCATCATTTATATTTATACAGAACATCAGATAATTCCCTCTTGAATCCCCTCAGACATGTTCAAATCACACTGACACAAGAAGGGTCATTATAGAAACACCCAGAAATAACTGGTGAACCTCAGATAAATATGAGATCCAGTTAACAAGCGGTGAGCTGGTGGTTCTACCCAGACATAAGTTTGGGGTTTTTACTCCATCTATAATTAGCTTAATTAATTTGTTCTGGTGTGATGTAACAAAAAGACAAAAAAAAAAAACAATCAAGAGAAAATTTAAAAAGAAAACGCAGCAGGTTTGCTGCGACAGCAGCAGGTTTGCTGCGACACATATGCAAATGAAAGTTTAAACCCTAAAACTCTCAACTCTTCTCAACAAAAAGTGCTGCAAGGATGAAAGGATGTGATGAATGCACTGTGTGTGTTTACAAATGAAGTCTGCAACTCTGTCATGAATAGTAAAGTTTTCTTACCACACCGTTCCAGCTCGGAGACCGTTGGCAACAGTCAGAGCCTTGTTGATGTCATTTGTAACGACGGCTCCAGCCAAACCGTAATAAGTATCGTTTCCTCGTTCAATTACTTCATCCACCGTCTTGAATTTCATAATCTGCATCACTGGTCCAAATATCTGAAATAACCAAGGGATCAATCAGAGCTTCAAATTATTCATTTGGAAGGCGAGGGGCTTATTTTATGTTTCAACGTATCCCATCACCTCAGAGCAAACAATTCTAATAAGTACCAACTTTAATGTTTAATGGGTTTATCGACCCACCAAAAGTATTTTAGTTATCTGGAGACGGTGTCCACTTGATTCAGATATAGTGCTGCCCTCAATGTGAATAGCATGCCGTGAACACCTGGCATGATACCACACCCAGTCACATTAACCTGACACCGGACCCACCAGTCATGGATCTTCTATAATATTTGCTTTAGCATTTGCAAGGAAGCTATACCACTATCATTTCTACATGTAATGACTTTGGTAGGTTGCAGCCCTGGATTGAACCAGGGGCCTCCCTTACTTTGAGCTGACAATCTACGGAATGGTCAGGTTGCACTTTGATATACACATAGTACAAGTGATTTGAAATGGCACTTGACATCATCACTTCCTTCAACCATTTCACAAGATAATTTACATAAGATCAAATGCAGTCTTTAATTGGCTGGAAGGTGATGTTCTTTAACCTAACTGGTTATCTAGTATTCAATAATTATTCAGATTTAAGTCTTTGCTTAACATAAAGTAAATTAACCCTGTAGTTTTTAGGATAAGTTTATACATGATTACGTCTAAAAGATAATCCCTTCCAAATGTGTGTCTGTGACAATGTTTTTCTAATCCGTTTGGGAGAAATAAAATATCCATTGAAGTTAAGATTGGGTAATCCTAACCCTAGACTGACTTCTGTCTAGCTCTATCTACATAAACTCACCAAGGACTGTTTCCACTAAAAAAGATCCCTCTATCAACAGAAACTCACCATGGACTGTTTCTAGTAAAATAGTTCTCTCAAGACTTGGAACTGGAACACCTGATATCACTTCCTGCTTAATGATCAACTTTGCAGTCTGGAATTACTAGTTAATGAGGGACACTGGTGAAATGAAAACTGTCTAACTTGTTATATAATATTTGAGGTATTTGTGTACTGTGACCTAAATTATAGAGACTGTGATGGAAAAACAATAACAACAAAAACACTCCTGACTGTTCGCCATTCACTGTGTGGGTACAAGTCCCAGTCAGGGTGAAATGTGGGAAGGTCTTCCTGCTGACATGCGGTGTATTCCTCCACTAAATACCTGGATGTAGCTATAATCATCATAACTATGTTGCTGCACGGCATTTCTAAAATGAAAACAACGAAGAACAACAACTGCCACCACCTTACCTCCTCCCTAGCAATGGTCATATTGTCCTGAACGTCCTTGAAAACGGTTGGCATGATGAAGTATCCCTTGTCTCCAAGGCGACCACCTCCAGTAACCATTTTGGCTCCCTCCCTCTTTCCACTCTCTATCAGTGAAAGGATTCGGTTCATTTGCTCTTCATCTATCTGGAGTTTATTGACATTTATCATTTGCTTGATATTAACATTTATCATTTGGTTGATATTAACATTTATCATTTGCTTGATATTAACATTTTTATCATTTTGTAAATATCAACACTTACCATGTTGTTCAAATTAAAATTTATCAAATTGTTAATAATAATTTATCATTAACATTTATCACTTGGTTAATATTTACATTTATAATTTGGTTAATATTTACATTTATCATTAGTTAATATTAACATTTATCATTTGGTCAATATTAACATTTATAATTTTGTTAATATAACCATTTATCATTTGGTTCATATTTTACATTTATCAAATGGCTAATATTTATATTTTGGTTCATATTTACATCTATCATATGGTTAATATTTTCATTTATCATTTGGTTAAAAAAAAGAATAATCATTTATTAATTCTAAGATATCAGCTTACATCTACACACATGGATACACAACATATCGCTAGGCTAAGTTTTATAATTGAGGGGCCTAATAAATTTATCCTTAAGAGAGCAATTATTTACACTGATAGCATCTCTCTAACCTTTTACCTGGAATAAATAACTAATTTAACAATGAGAGACATTAGTGGAGGGGATAGTCTCCCTTGAATAATCCCTACATGCAAGTAGGTCCTTTCATTTGAAATACTAATTTTTTATGCTTGTACTTTTTGGAATGTAAGTTCACTTTTATGCCTTTCATGTGATACCCAGGTTAACCTTCAATTACAATCACTTCCATTTTATTGTGTAAACATAGTATCTCTATAAGTATTTCAATGGATTTAAGTAGGAAATTTCACTGTTTGTAATTGCACCATTTGCAAGAAAACAAGAGATTAAGTCCAAAAAATTCCAACGAAAGGACCTACCTACCATTTGGACTTCCTCATTATTTAACAAGTGTCTTATTGATGGCAAAAAAAAGAGCAATTTTCGACATCTACAAGCCTTTACAGAATGTATTCATCATAAGAACAAGCAATAAGATTTACTAAAACGCTTATGAGCTGGTTTAAGTTCAATCTTATAATAAGGAGCCCAAACCTAGGTTTGTTCATAAACTACAAAATGCACTACCTCTAAACACTATCCACTCTATGAACAATGTACCTGTGGACCCTGTTCTGTGGTGTCTTCAAAAGGATTTCCCACAGTCCTCTTTAATGCTCTCTCTCGGCTCTTCTCAACAAACGCATCATAGATTTTCTCCTCTACGTAGACTCTCGAGCCAGCAGTACAACACTGGCCGTGGTTGAAAAATAAACCAAAGTGTGCCTGTTCTACAGCAAAGTCCACTGTAACAAAAAAAAATAAGTTTTAGCATTGTAAAGCAGTTCAAACATTCATCTGAAAATAGTATTGCAAAAAGCAGATTATACAGAAAGAATCTCACTGTCTAATGAGGAGGAAGCCCCCCGACAAATAACCAGAGGAAGACCCCAGACAAATAACCAGAGGAAGACCCCAGACAAAATAACCAGAGGAATACCCCAGACAAATAACCAAAGGAAGACCCCAGACAAAATAACCAGAGGAATACCCCAGACAAATAACCAGAGGAAGACAACAGACAAATAACTAGAGGAAGACCCCAGACAAATAACAAGAGGAAGACACCAGACAAATAACCAGAGGAAGACCCAAGACAAATAACCAGAGGAATACCCCAGACAAATTACCAAAGGAAGACCCCAGACAAATAACCAGAGGAAGACACCAGACAAATAACCAGAGGAAGACCCCAGACAAATAACCAGGGGAAGACACCAGACAAATAACCAGAGGAAGACCCCAGAAAAAATAACCAGAGGAAGACCCCAGACAAAATAACCAGAGGAATACCCCAGACAAAATAACCAGAGAAAGACCCCAGACAAATAACCAGAGGAAGACCCCAGACAATAACCAGAGGAAGACCCCAGACAAATAATCAGAGGAAGACACCAGACAAATAACCAGAGGAAGACCCTAGACAAATAACCTGAGGAAGACACCAGACAAATAACCAAATAACCAGAGGAAGACACCAGACATATAACCAGAGGAAGACCCCAGACAAATTACCAGAGGAAGACCCCAGACAAATAACCAGAAGAAGACCCTAGACAAGATAACCAGAGGAAGACCCCAGACAAATTACCAGAGGAAGACCCCAGACAAATAACCAGAGGAAGACCCTAGACAAGATAACCAGAGGAAGACCCCAGACAAATAACCAGAGGAAGACCCTAGACAAGATAACCAGAGGAAGACCCCAGACAAATAACCAGAGGAAGACACCAGACAAATAACTAGATGTAATCATCAATGTGTCACATTATATGAAAGTTTTATCCCTGATATGAACTTGCAACTGTCATTATAATAACTGGTGTGCAGGACACAAAAAGAAAACACCTTTTTTATTGTGTGAGCATAAAACCCCACACCAATTTCCTGGACAACACCACAACATTTCAAATGGCTCTGGTATGGTGTTGTTTGGGATTAAAGGAGGTATCTGACAGCAGGCATAGGTCAAAGTCTGAGTAAAGACAATTTTAAAATTAACAATATTGTTAAGCATCACCATTCACTAAACCCACTCTTAATGTTCTTTCTTCTCAAAACAAAAGCACAATAATGGTCTGTGCTAAAAAACAGGTACATGTCTTGATCTTATGCCTGGGTAGAACCACTGGTTAGCTGGAAAATCTCCCCACATAAAAGTTCTCGCCCCAACCGGGACTCAAACCCATGGGGTGAGGGGCTGAGGAACTCAAAGTCAGCGACTCTAATCGCTCGGCCACGGGTGGCCCCCAGATAGCAGTTCTAACTGCTAGTTCCTTCAAGGTGGACTTAAAGTTTACAAATGTTGTAACCAGTTTATTGCAGAAAAATACTAATAAATATACAGGTATACAGAATTGGTATGTTAACATTCAAGTTTATTTACATTATTATGTTAAGTAATTGTTGACCTTTCAAAACCACTACATGCAGTGATGTAATTATGATGTCAAACTTAACCAATAAAAGATGTCTGGGCATGGCCTTGAGCATAATAAAACTATGAAAATACAAAATTGATACTTTAAATATAACAGGGTATTTGCAATTATTTCTTGTACTCTTTCTCCTAGTTAGATACCTTTCAAAAATCTTTATACATTGAATATTATTGTTCAGTTTACTTCTTTAAGAAGTGATGACTAAATATAATTCAAATGTTTTGTTTTATTTGTAAGCACTACCTTTTTTCACGACTTTTGTAAAAATATACAATATAAATTTTAAAAAATAGAGTAAATAAAATATATATATATATATAGAAGTGTGTCATGTTAACAAAATATAATACTGCATTAACATATGGATTTTAAACACAAAAATATCTGCTTAATTTAAACAAAGATTTTTTCCACTGTTTGTGTTTGTTCGGTTATAAAATTTAGAAGGTGATATACGACAGTTTGGACCAAGTTTTTTTCCCCTTAAACAAACAAATAAATTTTTGATACCTGAAAAGATCCCATAAAATCAATGTGAACAATAACACCCAACTCGCTGTTACAAACAGGTATTTCCTATCTGAGCCATGCTGCACAGTTAGCTATTTTTAAACTATGAAAACAACATGGCCACTTCCTCTTGAGACCATTTACCATCATAACCTGGGTCATCCACTCTGATGTTGATATTTATATCTACCGCTAGCATAACTTCCGAACATACTTTTTTTATATTTTCTGTAAATATACATTTAGAGAGGTTTATTTCATGATTTGTACTGTCTCTCAAATAAAGTAGTGTTCAAAATTGTTTTTACTTAGACTTAAATATTAGTTTATGCAGAACTTATCCTCCAAACAGTGAAAAGCATTCTTACATGCAATTAATAAAATGAAAATGTCCGATACCATCTTAATTGTATAACATAGTAAACATAATTTTTTACGGTTGAGGACCTCATGGTTTAATTGGCTTATGAAGTAATACTGTCCACCATTCTTTTTAATGAAAATCTCAAAATTACACAAAACATAGAACTACATACAAACAATTGTCATTTACATCTGTAAATTCTTATATCTTGAATTAAGACTTCAATTTTTTCATCCAAAATATCCATTTTTAATAGTGTGTATTGGTAATATGTCAGCAAAAGAAATATTGACATTAAATCAATATCGATTGATTCATCGACAGTTATACCCCTTACTTTTGACCCCCGTTTATACAGTTTTTCCGAACATTAAGGTAGCTTGTAAGCAAACTGCGGAACAGAGTAATGTAAGCAAACTGCAGAACAGAGTAATATAAGCAAACTGCAGAACAGAGTAATATAAGCAAACTGCAGAAAAGAGTAACGTAAGCAAACTGCAGAACAGAGTAATGTAAGCAAACTGCAGAACAGAGTAATGTTAGCAAACTGCGAAACAGAGTAATGTAAGCAAACTGCAGAACAGAGTAATATAAGCAAACTGCAGAACAGAGTAATGTAAGCAAACTGCAGAACAGAGTAATGTAAGCAAACTGCGAAACAGTAAAGTAAGCAAACTGCAGAACAGAGTAATGTTAGCAAACTGCAGAACAGAGTAATATAAGCAAACTGCAGAACAGAGTAATGTTAGCAAACTGCAGAACAGAGTAATATAAGCAAACTGCAGAACAGAGTAATGTAAGCAAACTGCAGAACAGAGTAATGTTAGCAAAATGCAGAACAGAGTAATGTTAGCAAAATGCAGAACAGAGTAATGTTAGCAAAATGCAGAACAGAGTAATGTAAGCAAACTGCAAAACAGAGTAATGTAAGCAAACTGCAAAACAGAGTAATGTAAGCAAACCATGGAACAGAGTTATACATTCAAAGAAGGAACATAAATGAGTGCCAAGTATGGCTGACATCCTTTTTTTTAATAACATGTCATGTGGAATCACTTATCTTTAAAGATTTATAAATTGTCTTGTGAAAAGGTGGAGGCAACTACTACTGTGTTGTATCTTTTATCGATTACAACTATGTTTTACCTCAGTGATTTCCCTTCTATTGTTGCTGTTTTTTTGCTTAAAGAAAATACGGTGGACATGTTCAAAAACTGACATGGCAAGTGAAAAAGTTTATTGTTTCTCTTTCAGAGAAATGTTTATCAAGCCACAATCGTGAGTAAACAACATGTATAAATAGCTGTACTGTCAGTTTTGAAATATCTAACTGAATATTTCAACATTGAACAGCCATGATAAATGTTTATTTGGACAGCATGTTTTATTAGAATACCAAATATAACCTATAGCAGACATTGTGAAAATTGAACATTTAATGCTACAACAGTCTCATTCTTATCAATATCGTTTTAAATGAAAGTTTCAGCTGAAGCTTTAATGCTTGGTTAAAAACAGCCATTTAAATGTCACCGTTGGACACATGACATAAGAAAAACTCGTTATGTCACCTGACTGAATGCTAACTACGAAACAGAGAAGTAATTGTAAAATAAACTGCAAAATAGAGTAACATTGGGGACATACCCTTACACAAAAAATGTCTCCTAGAGCTGTGACACCTGATATACATTCTTATATATTTATAGGAAAGATCCATTGTACAAGTTCATCATTTATTGTTTGAAAACAACCAAAAATTTAGTCCATCTTGACTAAGCAAAACAGCTGGTTCCAGGACTAATGGTCTTTCTTCATTGACAGGCTGTTATTTATTGTATTGATACTTACATAAATAATATCATTAATAACATTATTTATTTATTTATTTTACTATAATACTATATGTTGAATTTTCCTAAATATATTGCCCAAGGCTATGCAATGATAGAATGTCAAAATTTGAAAAACTTGCTTGGTAGCATAAAAATGATTTCTTTTGTTTATTGGCTTTATCATCCCACCAACAGAATTTCAGTAATCTGGAGATGGTGTCCACATGAAACAGATGTTGGTATGTCCTGGCCCAGGATCGAACCTGAGCCTCCTGTATCTGGAGTGGACGTACTACGGATTGTGCTTCCAGGGCTGGTATTGACCACTCTTATAGATAAACAAATGACTGTTGGAATATTTTTCAGGTTAACAAGTCAAATATTTCAAGCTGCTAACCTGTTACCAACATTGTAGCCTTTGCCATCTCAAGCTAAAAATGAGGACAATCATAAACGTTTAACAACAATCATTATGCTATACAGACTCTACTTCAAGCATAACTCCAATTTCAATGGCTTTTCAATTGTGATTCATGGTAAAAATAATTTATCAATATAATCGAATAATACATCAATATAGCATTTTTGTTATTTTTGAGTAATCCAAAGACTTATTTTAGTGCATGTTTACAGAACAAACATTACAATTTAAAGGAAATTGCCCTAACATAAACAGAAAGGATGTTTTGACGACATATACAACTCTTTAGCAATGGAGGTAAGGTATGGGGAAAAAAGATTTTTTTTAACAACTCTTAGATTGGGCACACCCCCCCCCTCCCCCCCCCCGCACACACACACACTTTTTTATGATTACTGTGGCCAAAAAAGTGCAAACTAAAAACCTTTTACGGTACATTCAATACATGTATCAGTATAACTAATTCATTAGAAAATACCTTTACCACTTTTATTACCAACTTTTCTTGGGCATTGATACTGAACGTTTTGCAAGAATAAAACAAAATACTTACAGTCACAGTCAGCAAAAATGATGTTGGGTGACTTTCCTCCCAACTCCAGGCTCACACGCTTCAGGTTTGACTTGGCAGCATCTTCTGCCACAATCTTGCCCACCTGCAAACATAATCAAAGCACTGCAAACACTGATGTATTGATTGCTTTAGAAAAAGTACAGTTGAACTTCATTATGACAAACTCGCTTAAGATAAAATTCTGCTTGACTCAAACTATTTTCCAAGTCCCATTTGGTTTCTTCTTTGATCATATAAAAAAAACACATGAGACAAAATCGCTTGAGCTGCATTACCCTTTGACTTAGTGATTACTGGACCTCTGATCATGTTTGCTTTACTAATAAGTTTGTTTATTGGGTATATCGTCCCACCAACAGTATTTCAGTTATCTGGAGACGGTGTCCACTTGAAGCAGATATAGTGCTGCCTTCACTGTGTATAGCATACCGTGAACACCTGGCATGATACCAAATCCAGTCACATTATCCTGACACCGGGCCAACCAGTCGTGGAACTACCCTTATATTTGCTTTACTAATAAGACTGGCTTTACTCGAAGATCAAAGGTCGCTGGCAACTCTTGTCAGGCGACAGCTTGACAATGTGTGAACATGACGTCATAGATCAATTAACGGTGATATGATTTGGATTGGTGCCAATTAAAGCAGTTTGCTGAATGGAATGTGATCTGTCATTAGTCGGAAGCTTGGGTAAGGGCAATTAAAGATGCCACCATATTGTTTTAGGGTAGCGTGATTGTGTGAATAATGTTGGTTGTATAGTATATATATATATTAATCAAAATGATGTCCCAAAAAGTTGAGAAATTAATACAATTAGACAGATAAGGAATATACAAAAAAACATGTAGTAAAACATCTTAAAATTCACTTATCTTAAAAATACTAACATAAAATCTGATATCTCAAAGTTCTTTTAAGTCAAAGTATTTACCAGGTCCCAGCAACTTTGAGATAATGAAGTTCAATGGTAGTCACATTTTGAACCAATTTAAGCCAGTGTACATGAACTGTGGTACATAGTTTTTTGTGTTAGATAAACTGACAATTTTTAAACTATACTATACCACTCTGTGTTCAATGTAGTGGATAATGATAAGCAGAAAGTTAAGGACAAAGACCGGAAGAGGTGACCTCTAACTCACTGTGCTGGTTTCATTAAATACTGTTGTATTTCTACATGCTCTAGATGGTGGTGTTAAATGGTTTATTTGGTTTGCATTTTAGTCACATTTACATCTTGTTTAAAAAGGCTGAAAATATATTGTGAACAATATATGACTTTGGACAGCTATGCAATTTTAACTGTTTTATATGGTATAATGGAAATATGTTAAATAATTTCTTGTTGGGCTAGAAAAAGTTGAACCAAGTTAGATCAGCTGAATTTCCCTGAATAGTAACATTGCTATTGTAGTGAACACAACATCTATAATTGTCCTTGAAGGTGACTAATGACCATGAAATCTTTTACTTTTTTGCATAAATATGAGCTTTACATACATTGACATACTTATAGATATGTTATTTTAACAACAAATTGGAAATATTCATAGATGATGGTTAACCTGGAATCATAAGAAAGGCATAAAATTCAACATACACTCCAAAGAGTAGAAGCATAAAAACTGAGTAATCTAAATAAAAGGACCTACTTGCATGTAGGGATTATTCAGGGGAGACTATCCACTGAAGTGTCTAACTGCATGGACTTACCTCGGTCGAGCCTGTGAAGGCAACTTTGTGAACATTTGGATGGCGTGAGATGGCAGCACCCGCTGTAGGACCATATCCTGGGATGATGTTCAGCACACCTTCTGGGAGACCTGCCTGTAAAAAGGGATTTTTTTTTTGTTCTGAGTCACAAATCAGTTTTCAAAATAAATAGATAAATAAAGTAAATATGTAATTGGCATTCGATGAATTGATGGAGAATCAAAATTCCAGGTAAAAACTCTTTGACTTGATTTCAAAACCACAAATGGGTGAAGGAATATAAGACCTGTCGGCTGGTTATTTAACTGCCATGCATGGTTGCACGACCAATGCTCTGTTAAGACTGTTATCTAACTGCCAGGCCAGGGATCAGGACAAAGGCTCTGACAGACTGTTATCTAACTACCAGGCCAGGTCACATGGCCATGGCTCTGTTAGGTGGTTATCTATCTGCCAGGCCAGGGTGCATGGCCAAGGGTTTGTTAGATGGTTATCTATCTGCCAGGCCTGGGTGAATAAACAAGGCTCTGTTAGACGGTTACCTAACTGCCAGGCCAGGGTGCATGGTCAAGACTCTGTTAGCTGGTTATCTAACTGCCAGGCCTGGGTGCATGGTCAAGACTCTGTTAGCTGGTTATCTATCTGCCAGGCCTGGGTGAATAAACAAGGCTCTGTTAGACGGTTACCTAACTGCCAGGCCAGGGTGCATGGCGATGGTTAACTATCTGCCAGGCCTGGGTAAATAAACAAGGCTCTGTTAGACGGTTACCTAACTGCCAGGCCAGGGTGCATGGCCAAGGGTTTGTTAGATGGTTATCTATCTGCAGGGCTGGGTGAATAAACAAGGCTCTGTTAGACGGTTATCTATCTGCCAGGCCAGGGTGCATGGCCAAGGGTTTGTTAGATGGTTACCTAACTGCCAGGCCTGGGTGAATGGTCAAGACTCTGTTAGACGGTTATCTAACTGCCAGGCCAGTGTGCATGGCGATGGTTACCTATCTGCAAACCCAGGGTGAATGGTCAAGACTCTGTTAGCTGGTTATCTAACTGCCAGGCCAGGGTGCATGGCCAAGGGTTTGTTAGATGGTTATCTATCTGCCAGGCCTGGGTGAATAAACAAGGCTCTGTTAGACGGTTATCTATCTGCCAGGCCAGGGTGCATGGCCAAGGGTTTGTTAGATGGTTACCTAACTGCCAGGCCAGGGTGCATGACCAAGGCTTTGTTAGACGTTTATTAAACTACCAGGACAGGGATAAGGGCCAAGGCTCTGTCAGCTGGTAGTCTAACTGCCAAGCCAGGGATAGGGCCAAGGCTTTGATAAATGGATATCTAACTGCCTGGTCAGGGATTATGGCCAAGGCTCTCTTTGATGGTTATCTTTCTGCTAGGCCAGGGTGCATGAAGAAGGTTCTGTTAGCTGGTCTCTAACTGCCAGGCTAGGGATGAGGGCCAAGGCTCTGTTAAATGGTTATCTACCTGCCAGGCCAGGGTGCATGGCCAGGGCTCTGTAAGATATTATCTAACTGCCAGGCCAGGGTGCATGGCCAGGGCTCTGTAAGATATTATCTAACTGCCAGGCCAGGGTGCATGGCTAGGGCTCTGTTAGAGATTATCTATCTGCCAGGCCAGGGTGCATGGCTAGGGCTCTGTTAGACGTTATCTAAGTGCCAGACCAGGTCGCATCCTCAAGAAAATTGTACCTCCTTGAAGAGTTGAGCGATATAGAGTCCAGTAAGGGGTGTTTGTTCTGCCAGCTTCATCACAACTGTGTTACCCAAGGACAGTGCAGGGCCGAGTTTCCAGGCCTGCATCAACAGGGGGAAGTTCCACTGAAAAAAGTTATAATAATAATATTAATGATTATATTCCCACCATGGTGCAAAATGTAGATGGAAGTTCCTACTGGTAAAATAGCTAGAAAATTAATCTTACCCTATTGATTCTCAATACAAACTGAAGAACCTTTAAATAAACAGAATTAGACCATACATAGTCTAATAGCTCACAGACATTTTTCACCTGATATTGTTAGTAGGGTATTTCAGTGAATAAGTTGTTAAACATACCGGGATAATCTGCCCACACACTCCAACAGGTTCGTGTCTTGTGTAGCAGAAGTAGTCTCCCCCTGAAACAGAAATGTTTATGTTACGCATACAGTAATAATACACTGTTAAAACGACCTTGGGAAAGCTATAGGCTCGGCAATCACTCCAGGTATGGAAGAGATTGGATGCAAATCCTGGCTATGACACAGGCAGCAATATATCTGCTTGAACTGAACTAATCTGGATAACTGAGGTATTGGTGGTCATTGAAGCCTCCCCCATCTACCCACAACCCCACAAAAAAAACCCAGAAAAAACAGATACTATGTCAATAATATGTTAACTATATGATAACGATATATTGCTGTATTTACTTTAATCCAGCTATTGTTCATGAAGGATAAGCCCCGCAACAAACATCTGTGTAGAACCACTGGTACAACGCAGGCCTGCTGGAAGACCTCGTCTCATGAAAGTTAGTAATTCTTGATTAGAGCTTGACCATACACAGTGAGGCCACAAGAAGTTATATGTGGAAAGGTATAAATTTGTTAACCCTAAATAATGCAACTTAAAGGTGGTATCCGACAATATGGACAACATGAAAAGATCTTGCAAAATGCTGCTCATTGATGCCCTAGATCAGTGTGAACATTGAAACATAAATCCCCACTCCTCATTGCTAACAAGTATTTCCTATCTCAGCCACGCTGCAGAGATAGCTATTTTTAACTAGGAAAACCATGTGACAACTTGCTTTTTAGATTACATTATATCATCATCCAGGTAATCTGCTCTGACGGCAGTATCTATTTTTAGTATAGATCACTATCGTGCTTATTTATTGATTTGGAATTATTGAACTTTTAGAATGTTTTTAATGCAATTTCTACTATCTAACAATATAGGCAGTGTTCAAAACCGTCTTTACGTATACTAAAGTATAATATTTATGCAGAAATTATGTCCTAATTCCCCAGAACAGTGGTAAGGTATTGTTACGTGAATTTGATATAGGCAAACTGTCCGATACCACCTTTAACGGAGCCATAAAATGGAAGTTTAAAATCACTTTCTGCTACTATCTGAACAGCTTTTAAGCAAGGACATTTTACCTTGACTTAAGCAGATATAGTGTTGCCTTAACTGTTATAGCATACTCTTTCTATGTACATTGAATACCAATATTTACAAAATAACACCCCTTATCCAATTTATAATTTATAATTATATATAGATAACATACAAATGTTTTATGTTTAATAATTTTATTAACCAAAAAATAAATACAAAGTGACAAATGTCTGGGTAGGACCACTGATATACCTTTGCTGGGCAATTTCCTAACACCAAAAATTGTTTGCCCAATACTTGAACCCAATACAGTGAGAAGCAGCTGGGTCTGATGTTTCAGTTGTATATTGTAAGAATTGGGCCATTGTTTTTCTACCTTCACCTTGTAAAAATATCTCAACATTTCATGGGCATACTCTAAATGTTAAACATACTATCCCACAGTTTAGCCTCAATTCTTTTTCCTCCAACAACCAAATCATTTTTATTGCCTGGAGAGATTTCAAGAAATGCTGTTATTGTCCTAGATGTATGAGAAAGTTAAAACATATCACCCCAATTTACATACAAACATGTTTTTTCCTATCTGAGCCATGCTGCCCAGTTAGCTATTTTTAAACTAAGAAATTCATGTTTTTGAGACTCTGTTATATCACCATCCGGGAATCTATTCAAATGCTGTTATCTATTTTTATCAGAAATCTATATCATCCCAGGGCTCGAGTTTAAGTCAAGCCCGAGAGCTCGTGGCCAGTAGATTTTGGGTCAGGCTTGTTCATTTTCCTAGCTATCAGTTCGTGTGCAAATTGATTTTATGACTGACCAATCAGACGCGACCGCATTTTCATTTCTTACACAAGATTTGTCTACATCATCATGTCTTGTGCTCAGTCGCATCATTTGAGCATCACTGTTAAAAATGTCACAGGTTACAATGTGGAGGTTTATTCAAGGCATCAAGCCTCCCGAGAAAAAGGTGGAATTAATGGAAGGGGTGAAGCTAGAAAATGATGAGAATACGAGTTAACAAAATGATCACACGCTTTCCATGAGCCTTGGTCAGAAGTTTGTTTGTTTATTGGGTTTATTGTCCCACCAACCGTATTTCAGTTATCTGGAGACGGTGTCCACTTGAAGCAGATATAGTGCTGCCTTCACTGTGTATAGCATGCCGTGAACACCTGGCACGATACCACACCCAGTCACATTATCCTGACACCAGGCCAGCCAGTCGTGGAACTACCCTTATATTTGCTTGAGCGTTAGCAAGGGAGCAATACCACTACCATTTTTTATGACCATGGGATTTCATGACGACTTTGGTATGTCGCCCCCCGGGATCGAACCCGGGGCCTCCCCTACCTGGAGCTGACGCTCTACCGATTGCGCTACCAGGTCCCGTGTTGGTCAGAAGACCAGAGCAACAGGCATACAAGCCTAGAAAACCAGTTGCTGCAAGTGAATGTGATGACTCTGATTCAGACTGTGATATGAGATGTTTGATTTAATGTTTACAGATAAAACCAATATCACAGTGTAGTAATGTGTAAGAGATAACATGCTTTAATTAAACAAAAAAGCCAAAGAAAACAGTTTTCACTATTATTTTCATCCAATCAACAATAACAAATTTCAGGGCCAGTAAGATTTCTAACCAGCTGGCCCTTTGGCCAGTTAATATTTTTTAAATTCGTGCTCTGCAAACCTTTGAATGAATGAACATTAAAAGCAATTTTCTAACAAACTGTTTTACTGTCTTACAACTGAGGTAGTGTTCAAAATAGTTAGCTTAGACTAAAGAATAAGTTTTTTTGTGCAATTTTAAACAAGCTTGGTGATCTGATATCCTAACATCTTATCAGGATGGTCTCATGTTAAAGCTATGAGTTACTCTGTATTCAAACTATTAAACCCTTACCCCACTACTTTCATTAAAAACTATGAACCAATATCTGTGCTCACTGTCTTCAGTGACAACCACATATAGATAAATATCTATACATAAACCGCAAACCATACAAATCATGTTCAGACAGATGTAATGGCAACTCTGAAGGTATATTATTGTTAAAGCACAGCAGGATTATCAGGGTCATTTTATGAGACCAAAATCGGTCAAGTGGAAACCATACCCTTCACCGAGCAGGCTGTATTAAAACCATTACCATATCTTGCTATATCAAAAACCCAGTTTATATTATAAGTTTCTTTGGTAAAAACCTGCACAACAGGGTCAAATGCCTCAGCAGCAAAAAGTCAAATCTGGAGCAGGGTGCTGGCTGATCTGGATCACAGCAACCAATTATAGTGACGTCCAGCTATGTGGAGGAGGAAACAAACAAATGTCTGGGTAGAACCACCACTGCACCACAAGTCCACTGGAAGACCTTCCCACATTAAATCCTTAGCCCTGAATGGAACTCGAACCCACGTGGTGAGAGGTGAAGCAGTCAAAGAAGTTACAAGTCGGTGACTCAACAACTATACCACGGCGTCCCTTAAACGATTTGCCTTTTAAATACATGCTTAACAAGGTATTGGGTAACCCTTTACATACTACATTTGTTTTTAGGCAATACAAAATCTTAGTTGTTTGTCAACATATGAATGCAAAAGTAACACAACATACTGTCTAAGACTCTGCAGTGCATTGTGCATAGTCCAATCTGTTAGGATCTACATTGTACTTCTGAGCTTAAATCTGATTACATTATGGCTAGCAGGTAAAGAATAAATAGTTTCTTTGCAGCCTGAAAGGAATTTTCATGCACAAGGTATTTTGAATTATTTTTTTTATTTATTTACTGTTGGTCAATAAATGGCCAAAGTCATCTGGTGACTACAAGCCATGGTTAGTTGAAGAAAAGCCTTGATTCGATTCCTGCATAGTATGTTTTCAATGGCAAGACAGAAGGATTTAAACTTTTATCCTTATCAAGAACTGACCAGGCTAAGGCAATTAGTTTTGAACCATGGAAAGCTGTTTAAGCTTGATCTGCACTATTTGCTACAGTATCCAGCTATATGTTCAGTTCCACCTGAGCATGTATAGTTGTTGGCAGATTTAGTAGCAAATGTAGCAGGTTATTTTTTGTTCAGCCTGTTTTGATGGAGGAAGACCCCAGACAAATGTCTGGGTAGAACCACTTTCCCACATCAAGTCCTTTGCCCCGAACAAGACTTAAACCTATGCAGTGGGAGGCTACACAGTCAGAGGATTTACAAATCGGCAACTCTACCACTACACCACGTCTGGGTCACATTGGGTCGAAAACTAGGTCACTTGGTCAAATTTTAGAAAAAAAACTTGTAAACTTCTTAGAGATATAATAATCATAATTATTACATTTACAGAATTAAAAACTATCTATCCAAACTTTCCTATCATATGGAGGAGAAAATGGTGCCGTACAAAGAAGATATAACATAATATTTGGAGTTACCTAATAAAGGAGATACTTTACCTATTAATTTTAGAAGACTAAAATATTGATAAATTCTTAACTGGATGGAGATTTGTCTTAAAATTTTAAATAAACATCAACATTAAGGTATACAACATATGAAAATTCTTTAGATTGTGTCTTACACATGCTTTACCTTAGATCTGAACCTGCCAATACTGAATGTCAGGAATGTTTGTTTATTGGGTTTATTTTCCCATAAACAGTATTTCAGTTATCTGGAGATGGTGTCCAGTTGGAGAAGAAATAGTGCTGCCTTCACTGTGTATAGCATGCTGTGAACACATGGCATGATAACACACCCAGTCACATAATCCTGACACTGGGCCAACCAGTTGTGGAACTACCCTTATATTTGCTTGAGTGTTAGCAAGGGAGCAATACCACTACCATTTTTTATGACCATGGTATTTCATGGCCCAGGTTTGAACCTAGGACCTCCTATACCTTGAGCCGATGCTCTACGGATTGTACTACAATGTCCAGTAAATCATGAATGGATCTTGCAAGTAGTGTACTGCTTTGTATACTTAGAGTAGTGTAACTTAAAGAACCTTTAATACAATCACTATTCCAGAAGTTGGTATCAGAAGTGACTTGATAGAGACTGACCATGCATTTACATATAAAATACTTTGTACCGGAAAGTACACTTTTCCAAATGAACTGCGAGCAGCGAGCAAATCGGAACACCATGGATAGTTCACAAATCATCTCTTGGAGTAAGTAGGTAGTCACCTCAGCCATTACCCTAAAGGGGACTACTTTTGAGACAGATGTCAAAACAAAGATGACAGCTCGGGTGACAGCTCACTACAGTACGATGCCTGTTAAAAATTCAAGGCGGCTTCAAATTTAAATCATCAAATTTTAATTAACCAGTGCCGCAGACACGCAACTATCAGACGCTGGCATTGTTTATATTTTGTGCGAACTACATTTCAGTCATATTGTTCTTCCGACTTCGGACCAACAAAACGATCTTGATTTCAGTAAGTATCATTGCACCAGATACATCCGAGGGTAATAGGAACACCTCAGATAATTCAAGAATCATCTCTCAGATGTATGTAGGTAGTCGGGTCACCTCGGCCATTACCCTAAATGGGACTACTTTTATGACAGACATCAAAACAAAGATGGCAGCTTGGATGACAGCTCACTAAAGTACGATGCCTATAAAAATTCAATTTGAGGCAGCTTCAAATTTAAATAATCCAATTTTACATTATCCAGCGCAGCAGACACGTAGCTGTCAAACTATGGCATTGTTTATGTTTTGTGCGAACTACATTTTAGACATATTCTTCTTCCGACTTCCGGCCAACAAAATGATCGTGATTTCAGTAAGTATCATTGCACCAGATACATCGAGGTTGAACCAATTGTCCAATTGATGCAGAAGATTTCCTGCCACGGTGTGAAGAATGACATCATATAATTACGATGGAACATGCTAATTTGGATGAAAAATCTGGAAGCCGATATTTTTGACGGTAACTTACAAAACTAGAACTATCGCTGAATGCAATTCATACCCCCACCCATGTCCTTGACAAAGCTGGTACAAGGGTAAGATGGGTTTTGCACATTGCCCAGTTGGGGTGAACATTTGAGTCAAGTTTGAAGAAAATCCTTCCATTAGAATAGAATTTATAGGGCGGACCTGACATATTGTCTAGTATTGATTGTAAGTAAATTAAAAGACTTAAAAAGGGGCATAACTTTGTCAAAATGCAATACAGAGTTATGAAACTTGACCTGCATATATTACTTGTGATACATCATATATCTTTTAAGTTTCAAGCAAATACCTGTGCTAATTTCAGAAATATTCAAGTACATGTTAAAATTTAAGAACATTTTCTAAGTCAATTTTGACCTTCAAGTGTGACCTTGACCTTAAGCCGGCACAAAGGTAACATTGGTTCTGCACATAACCTTGTTGAGTTGAACATTTGAGTAAAGTTTGAAGAAAATTCTTCCATTAGTATAGGATTTATAGAGCGGACACGACATATTGTCTAATACTTGATTGTATGTAAATTTGAAGACTTAAAAGGGGCATAACTTTGTCAAAATGCAATAAAGAGTTATGAAACTTGACCTGCATATCCTAATTGTGGCACTTCATATATATTTTAAGTTTCAAGCAATTACTTTTTCTAGTTTCAGAAATATTCAAATACATGTTAAAATATAAGAATATTTTCTAAGTCAATTTTTGACCTTAAAGTGTGACCTTGACCTTAAGCCGGCAAAAGAGTAACATGGGTTCTGCACATCCCCTTGTTGAGGTGAACATTTGAGCCAAGATTAAAGAAAATCTTTCAATTAGTGTAGGACTTACAGAGCGGACACAATAATGGAGACGGACGGACGGACGGACAAAGTAAATCCAATATAGCCCCCCCCCCCCCAATTTTGTGGTGGGGGTATAAATATAAGAAAGAAATTGTGTAAACATAAACAATGTGTTGAATTACACAACAATTAAAATCAGTGAAATTTCATAGGACATAAGTAACCGATTCACACCAATGATCAATTATGACATGCAACCAATAACCCAACACTAAATAATTGTCAATGATGACCCACTTACAGACAGGTACAGTTTTGCCATGGTTCTTATCTGCCCAGCCAGCGTAGTACCGGTAACACCGGATTACAAGTTCCAGATCAGTGTTGAATGCGACAGAAAATGGCTTCCCATTGTCCAGCGTCTCCAATTCCTGAAGAAGCAAACAGTTTTTAAAATACCTCTTTTCTTATAATTTTTCTTCAACTGTAACCTCTAAAATTATTTAAAACGGGGTAAAAGTATTGTATTGTTGTTTTTGGGTGAAGACCATTGGCACACAGGAGGTTAGCTGGAAAACCTCCCTACATGAATGTTTCACCCCGAACAGGATTCAAACATGGGATTTTTTTTCTCCCTGTTTTAGAATGCAGGCCAGCTAAAAACAATAATAAATAATTATTATTCTAAAACTGTGCATGTTAAGCTACCAATATTCTTACCAAATCTGCTATTTACTGACCAAGTTATGACCCAGGCAAGCAAAATGAAGGGGGATAATAAATTTTTTTTGGACAGGCCAGAGTTCTTGTTATTGCACTCTGCATTTTTTTTCAGCTCATGTTCCCTTTATTCACAATATGAAGTAAATCTGTGAAATACAAATGAAGTTACAATGAAAACCATGACATCTGAATTTGTAAAGTATAATATGCAAACAGCAACTAAAGCTCAACTGAAGCTCAACTGCAGCTCGACTTAAGCTCAACTCTAGCTGTGTGGTTCTGTCATTTTAGTATGGGGGCAACTTTATGTTATTCACTATCATATTGTAAAGGCCAAAACAAATGCTTGTTATTTTGGAAATAATATTTTCTGTCTATTTTCTTCATTTATTACAGTCCAAAATAGCTACTTTAGTATGTAGGTTGGAACGTATATTTTATATATAATTTTATATATAATTTTAACAATGACAAGGTTCCCTAAAACATGCAAATGAAACATATTATGTTTTTGTATTCTCTGTGTGACAGTCAATACAGTGTTACCGTTTCCGCAAGGAGCTGAAGACCTATGAATTTGGGACTATTTCTGTCACTCTTCTGATGAAAAGTAGTTCTTAGGAATATCCATAAAACCCAGTTAGAGGGGCGGATCCAGAATATTTGGTTGAGACTTTATCATAGTAAATATAGTATATATATGCACACAGTAAGGGTCCACAGTTAGGGACCCTAACTTGACCAAAGAAGTCAACAAAATTTACTTTAAACATATAGTATTATTTTTAAGCTTACATGTGTTTTCACAACTCTATTCTTTTACCTGGCTGGTGGGGGGGGGGGGGATGATGCATTCATGCACAGTTAAAATATTAAAGAAGTAAAATTCACCGAATCAAATGTTTATATCAGTATGTCCAGCCTTAAAAGTAAAAAATGAAATTCAAAATTTATCAATAAATCACACTCCAGAGCATGTAGATATCCACTGAAAGGTGTATGTGTGATGTACCAATACAAGCATAGGGCAATATTGACCTTCTAGAAGTGGGTCATTATCCATTACATTGAAACTACATTTCATATGTCACTTTTTATTCTGTACAGTTTGAGAAGAAAGGGATTATCCAACACAAAGACTATGCACAGCAATTTATCTCCATCATTTTTTATTGTATTACACTGTGCCTACTGTTCCAAAGCAGTGAATACCCCAGTGCATGCTGCACTTTGATTTATAAAAACTCTTACTTATATTTAACTACAACTGCATCCAGTTACTCAGCACAAATTTCTCAAAACCAAAGCAAGGAGAAATTCGACACTGATCCCTACTTTTATCCAAATGTAGACCAGGTGTGTGTTTCTATGGTAACCTTACAGTCATATACCTTACCATGCAGGTGTACCTTACTGTCTTAGACCAATGACAGGTAAAATAAAATAGAAGATGGCATATACATTACATTTGCTACCGTCAGTTAAGTATCATAATTTCCATGAAACAACACAGGCTGGGTCAAGTTGTATTTATCAGATCAAGTATAGAAACATAATGATACTACACCGGCCGCAATAGCTCAGGTTGTAGAGCGTCAGCAGTCCCAGGGCACCTCAAAAGTGCCCCTGTGCTATAATGATAGAAATGCCGCTGAACAGTATCAGCAAAAATTCCGGCTAATCACTAATGATACTACATGTACAACCAATTAAAGGTGGTATCTGACAGTTTGCCAATATAAAATACAAAAAAAATATCTGGGTTTTATTAGCTTAAAAAAGCTATCCATAGTGGCTTAGATAGAAAATACATGTTCAAATTTGTGACGCCGAGTGGGGAGCTATCCTTCACTTTTCAAACTGATGTCTGGCATTAATGAACAGCATTTAGCAGAAACTTTTCAGCTTACAATTTATTTCGTTGATTTAAAAACAGAACTTTGGTCGAAACTGCCAGAAACCTTTAATCCGTATTATGCTAGATTTAGTATTTAGCAAAGCAAAGGCTTCTAAACAAACTACTACGACGGTTACAAAATACTAAATATCGATAAGATTCCCAGCAGCAGGAAATGAAGATCCAGACTGTACACTCCCTATGGGGAAGTTGGCTAATCTGGATCTACATTATTTCCCAAAGCATTTCACACTCAACTGGTTAAAAGTTACTGTTTTATTTTGTTTAAAATAAAGAAAGAGAAAAAATGTTGGTTGGGGGGAGGGGGGTTGTAATGCATCCGACTTGAACATTGCAAGAAAATAATTTGTACCTGTATCTAATGTGACATTTGTTTGATAAGTGAGTACCTAATTAAGTCGTACATACAGGGTGACTGCATGTATTATCAATTGTTGGTATGGTTATGTCAACAACATCCAATACCGTAAAGTTTTATTGATAAGACATGGTTTTTTGCCCCAAATTATGATAAAAAAGTGGGGGGTGCATCTTACCATGCGAAGTTAAGTTTTCCCCTTTTTCCCCAGACCAAACTTGACTCTTAGACAAAACCTACTGCAGAGACTATCGCTGATAGTATGGGCCATAAGCAACTGTATTATTCTATTTTAAGAGAAAACTTCGATTATTTTTACCTAAAGTTTTACATTAAACGTAAAAAGAGACATTTATATTTGTTTCTTTAGAAAAAACCAGCAATACGCAATAAATTATTACATAAATATCACTTTATTCCAACAAAATTGGCGAAGTGTCATAATCTTGAAATGGCTATTGATTTTTAGTGAAACTGCCATATTAATTGATGACGCTGTTATTATCATTGTCTAAGTTATATGGTAATATTCAACTGATCAATTTTGAATTAAAATTTGTTTTATTTTGTATGTTAACTCTGAATAAATTTTAATATAAAATTAAAAACCCACTAACCAACAACAATAAAATGTGCATTGGCTATTTGTGCAGATGAGTTTTCACACCTCTTTTGATGTTAATAGATTGTCCATCATCCGGCAAGTAATTACACACGTGCATAGCCATCACTTCAATAACTTGGTGTGAAAATAAAATAACAACATTATAAAGCCTTAAGTTGTTATATTAATTGTCATTTGTGTGTTTGTCCCATGTGTCGAGAACTTAATTATAGGCCAAGAATTTAATTGTTTTTTGACGTGCTACCGCATGAAACAGGATATTTTCTCATCTCTCAATTGTGTATGGCTGGGATAGCTGCGAGAACATCCTGTCTGGCGTGTACTGGGGCAGAGTGTCATAATGAAAAACAATACACACGGTCTTATTAGGCAAACAGTCCTTATTCAAGCCACTTAAAGAATAATAAGCACTTGGCTCAAAAACCAATTTACAGAACAATTGGAGCATGTTCCTTTGAGTCAAATCAAGCAATTCCGCAACACGGGAATGGCGGCCGGCTGGATTAGTGAATAGGGGATGCAACTTGTCTATGAGAATTTGCTTTTTTCCTTGACTCTAGACCTCGAAGAGGGGGGGTGCGTCTTTTCTTTGTATGCGTCTTATCAATGAGACTTTACGGTATTTTTTTATCTTGTATATAAATAAACATAAGGGAACTAAATGTAATCAAGATAAAGTTACAGTGAAAATAAATATGGTCCTTAATACATCAATAAGTGAGATAATATAAAGTCAGAGAAATGAAAAGGATAATTTGAATAGACTAAATACCAGTACTTAACAAAATAGAAAAAAAATTGTGTATCATCTGCTTAGCTAGGCAGGGTGAAAGACAAAATCCCACTACCGTTTGACAGAGGTCGACAAATTTTCAGGGGAAGGATTTGGGGCAGAATTATCTGCCATCTAATATTCATTGAGGGGGTGGATTATGTCCACCTCTGCCAAAATAACCAGAAGGGATGTCATCTGAAAAGGGGAGGAAAGAGGGAATTTTGTTTGGGCCATTTTCTGCTATGGACATTGTTCATTGTCCCATCACAAATACAAAATATATCATGCATCCACTGTTAAAAGTATTGTTTATGTATATTGGGTTCATCATCCCACCAATAGCGTTTTAGTTATCTGGAGATGGTGTCCACTTGAAATATATAGGGCTGCCTTCACTGAACTCTCCCACTTTTGGAGGGGGACTCCACTTTTAAGGTGGAAAATTGTTTCAAAATGAGGGGTGTTTTACATGTTTTCAGAAATCTCCCTACTTGGAAACAGTTAATTTCTTTGTTTATATAAAAATAACAAACCTCCCACTTAGGCCTCAGAAAAAGTTCACATGTATAAAGGAGTGGTAACTTGAGTTTGTTTATTATCTACAACACACTTATTCTAAAACAAAGCAATTATCTTCCTACTTAATTGACATTCAAACACTCAGAAAATTCAGGAAGGCATCAACAATAGAGACAAAATGAGGAACACTTCAAACAACCAGTTTTTCAACCTTACTAGACATGACATTGACAACTGACATGTTACATGTATCACAACATCAGCAGTTACAAGCAGTTTTAGATTGTAGACCTCACAATGTGCAGAAATGCATGAACACTTTATTTTTTATGAACTACTTGAGCTGCATCCTGACTGCAAGGAGGTTTAATGGATAATATTCAAGGTTATTTATTAATGTAATGTTTATCTGGTTGGTGAGTTTAACAACCCATTGGTCGGCATGGTTGAAGATAATATGTTCCCACACAGTGAACTAAGCAGTCATAAAAATACTCAGATAATCAGTAAGTCAGTGTCAGCTGGTGATAAAGACACTTGTACTATACCAGCATTGAATTTAGTAAAACTGTTTCACCTTGAAGGCCCCCAACCTAAAAATTATAGATTATCCAAGTCAATCCACAATAAAACGTAGTTTTTATGTATTTCTGTGACAAGATGTGAAAAGAAATGCAGAGTAACTCAGCTTTATTGTGTGTGACTGAACTAGAATAGGGCAATAGTGGCATACATGTACACTCTTGTGTGAAGCAGGTCTTGGTCCTTAACCTTTAACCTTCTGCTTTATGTTCATTACAATTATCCCTTTAAGGTATAGATTGGAGATATAGTGCTTCATTCACTGTGTATAGCATGCACTGAACACCTAGCCTGTCACCAAACCCATATTCTGACAATGGACCAACCTGTTGTAGAACTACCCTTATATTTTCTTGAGGGTTAGCAAGGGAGCTATACCACTACCATTTTTAACGACTTTGCTATGTCGTGGCCTGGACGCTCTACTGATTGCGCTACCAGGTCCAGTCCAAACAGCTGTGGAACTACCCTTATATTTGTTCAGTGTTAGCATCGACCTATACCACTATCATTTTTAGTTTGGTTTACCACTTTGGTTATATTGTGGCCTGGGACCCTATGCAAGGCCTGCCGTACCTGGAGCCAATGCTTAACCGAATGCACTAACAGGTCTGGTCTTGATAGTGGAGTTGTATAGTTTGTGGGAGGTGGTTCATTTAACAAAAGAAATATGTTCTGAAAATTATCTACATAAGTTCTCATTGTCTCACAATTTGCCAACCAATTCAGTTCAATAAACCATACAGTGCTTATTGCGTTTTCGATAAGAATGTAGTACAGTCACCCTGGGTTTGAAACCTGGGGGCATTCTGTACATGGACCCATTATTCTTTGTTCTGACAAACAGGGGGTTAGTCAACCTGTTTTTCGTAAATGTGTCTTGTATTGGTGTTTTTGTTTTATTTGTTTGTTACATCACACTGACACAATTATGTTCATATTGGCGTCGTCCAGCTAATTATTGGTGGATGTAGACCCAAGACTATGCCTAGGTAGAACCACCGGCGCATGCCAGGTAAGCTGGAAAACCTCCCCACATGGAAGTTCTCGCCCCGACTGAGACTCGAACCCATGCGGTGAGGGGTCGAGAAGTATCAAGCGAGCGACTCTAATCGCTCGGCCATGGGCACCTGTCTTGTATTGAACCCTGAACCTTGTTTATCTGTGGCACAAACAAGAAACCTCTGCGCTTCCACTCGTTAACAACATAAACTACAATTCTGAAATGTTTGAATCATTAAATAAGCAGTTTTGGGGAGTACATAAAGCTGCAATATTGTGCAAGAAAATGACAGAATTGAAGAATTAGTACTGCTTAATTATGAAATATATATGGTCGTCTATGAGTGGCTGGCTATACAACAGTTGGGAGGTAAAATATACATGAAGATAACCACAAGGACATCTTAACAATCTACATATACATATACCACAAATATATCTTAGTTAGGAGTTGTGATGCACAAAAAATTAAACCACTGTTACGGTGCGGATACATCTCTAATCAAACATACTTTACAGAACACATACACAGTTTAGCTTCACACTATTACATTTACACAGTGACCATATAACCAGTTATAAACCCAATCAAGCATATCGTAATTGACCACTGTACCTCCAGCAGTGGTACATTAGCAGCACAGCAGTACAGTTCACTTCATGTGTAGCACACATAACACCTCACTTCATGTGTAGCATACACAACACCTTCTCACTTCATGTGTATCATACATAACACCTCACTTCATGTGTAGCACACATAACACCTCACTTCATGTGTAGCATACACAACACCTTCTCACTTCATGTGTATCATACACAACACCTCACTTCATGTGTAGCACACATAACACCTCACTTCATGTGTAGCATACACAACACCTTCTCACTTCATGTGTATCATACACAACACCTCACTTCATGTGTATCATACATAACACCTCACTTCATGTGTAGCATACACAACACCTCACTTCATTTGTAGCATACACAACACCTCACTTCATGTGTAGCATACTCAACACCTCACTTCATGTGTATCATACACAACACCTCACTTCATGTGTAGCATACACAACACCTCACTTCATGTGTAGCATACACAACACCTCACTTCATGTGTAGTATACACAACATCTCACTTCATGTGTATCAAACACAACACCTTCTCACTTCATGTGTATCATACACAGCACCTCACTTCATGTGTAGCACACTCAACACCTTCTCACTTCATGTGTAGCATACACAACACCTCACTTCATGTGTAGCATACACAACACCTTCTCACTTCATGTGTATCATACACAACACCTCACTTCATGTGTAGCATACATAAAACCTCACTTCATGTGTAGCATACACAACACCTCACTTCATGTGTAGCATACATAAAACCTCACTTCATGTGTAGCATACACAACACCTCACTTCATGTGTAGCACACATAATTCCTTCTCACTTCATGTGTAGCATACACAACACCTCACTTCATGTGTAGCATACATAATTCCTTCTCACTTCATGTGTAGCATACACAACACCTCATTTCATGTGTAGCATACACAACACCTCGCTTCATGTATAGCACACTCAACACCTTCTCACTTCGTGTGTAGCATACACAACACCTCACTTCATGTGTAGCATACACAACACCTTCTCACTTTATGTGTAGCATACACAACACCTTCTCATTTCATGTGTCACACACAATGCATTATCACTACATGTGTAGCATACCACACTTTCTCACTTAAGTGTAGCATATGCAATGCTTTCTCAGTTCATGTACAGACTACACAACATCTTCTCCATGTGTAGTATACATAATTATCATTAGATGTCTAGATTATGTAAGACTTTCTCAATTTTTGTGTAGCATATAGAAATGTTCTTTCACTTCATGTGCAGCAAATGCAATGCTTTCCCACTGTCTGTAAAGCATATATAAAGCTTTTTTTATTTCCTGGGAAGCAAATGCATCACTTTCTCGTGTAGCATACGCCCTACTTTCTTACTTTTGTGTAGCATACGCCCTGCTTTCTTACTTTTGTGTAGCATATGCCCTGCTTTCTCACTTCTGTGTAGCATACACACTGCTTTCTCACAGTGTAGCATACAAACTGCTTTCTCACTGTGTATCATACAAACTGCTTTCTCACTTACTGTGTAGAATACAAACTGCTTTCTCACGTACTGTGTAGCATACACACCGCTTCCTCACTGTGTATCATACAAACTGCTTTCTCACTTACTGTGTAGCATACACACCGCTTCCTCACTGTGTATCATACAAACTGCTTTCTCACTTACTGTGTAGCATACACACCGCTTCCTCACTGTGTATCATACAAACTACTTTCTCACGTACTGTGTAGCATACACACCGCTTCCTCACTGTGTAGCATACACACCGCTTCCTCACTGTGTATCATACAAACTGCTTTCTCACTTACTGTGTAGCATACACACCGCTTCCTCACTGTGTATCATACAAACTGCTTTCTCACTTACTGTGTAGCATACACACCGCTTCCTCACTGTGTATCATACAAACTGCTTTCTCACGTACTGTGTAGCATACACACCGCTTCCTCACTGTGTATCATACAAACTGCTTTCTCACTTACTGTGTAGCATACGAACTGCTTTCTCCCTGTGTATCATACAAACTACTTTCTCACTGTGTAGCATACAAACTGCTTTCTCCCTGTGTATCATACAAACTGCTTTCTCACTGTGTAGCATATGCACTGCTTTCTCACAGTGTATTATACACACTGCTTTCTCAATGTGTAGCATACAAACTTCTTTCTCACTTACTGTGTAGCATACAAACTGCTTTCTCCCTGTGTATCATACAAACTGTTTTCTCCCTGTGTATCATACAAACTGTTTTCTCCCGGTGTATCATACAAACTGTTTTCTCCCTGTGTATCATACAAACTGCTTTCTCCCTGTGTATCATACAAACTGTTTTCTCCATGTGTATCATACAAACTACTTTCTCCCTGTGTATCATACAAACTGTTTTCTCCCTGTGTATCATACAAACTACTTTCTCCCTGTGTATCATACAAACTGTTTTCTCCCTGTGTATCATACAAACTGTTTTCTCCCTGTGTATCATACAAACTACTTTCTCCCTGTGTATCATACAAACTGTTTTCTCCCTGTGTATCATACAAACTGCTTTCTCCCTGTGTATCATACAAACTGTTTTCTCCCTGTGTATCATACAAACTATTTTCTCCCTGTGTATCATACAAACTGTTTTCTCCCTGTGTATCATACAAACTGTTTTCTCCCTGTGTATCATACAAACTACTTTCTCCCTGTGTATCATACAAACTGTTTTCTCCCTGTGTATCATGCAAACTACTTTCTCCCTGTGTATCATACAAACTATTTTCTCCCTGTGTATCATACAAACTGTTTTCTCCCTGTGTATCATACAAACTTCTTTCTCACTTACTGTGTAGCATACAAACTGCTTTCTCACTTACTGTGTATCATACAAACTGCTTTCTCACTGTGTCGCATACAAACTTCTTTCTCACTTACTGTGTTGAATATAAACTGCTTTCTCACTGTGTAGCATACAAACTGCTTTCTCACTGTGTAGCATACAAACTGCTTTCTTACTGTGTATCGTACAAACAACTTTCTCACTTACTGTGTAGCATACAAACTGCTTTCTCACTGTGTATCGTACAAACAACTTTCTCACTGTGTAGCATACAAACTGCTTTCTCACTTACTGTGTTGAATATAAACTGCTTTCTTACTGTGTAGCATACAAACTGTTTTCTCACTGTGTAGCATACAAACTGCTTTTTCACTTACTGTGTTGAATATAAACTGCTTTCTCACTGTGTAGCATACAAACTGCTTTCTCACTGTGTAGCATACAAACTTCTTTCTCACTGTGTAGCATACAAACTTCTTTCTCACTGTGTAGCATACAAACTGCTTTCTCACTGTGTAGCATACAAACTTCTTTCTCACTGTGTAGCATACAAACTTCTTTCTCACTTACTGTGTTGAATACAAACTGCTTTCTCACTGTGTAGCATACAAACTTCTTTCTCACTGTGTAGCATACAAACTGCTTTCTCACTGTGTTGAATATAAACTGCTTTCTTACTGTGTAGCATACAAACTGCTTTCTCACTGTGTAGCATACAAACTTCTTTCTCACTTACTGTGTTGAATACAAACTGCTTTCTCACTGTGTAGCATACAAACTTCTTTCTCACTGTGTAGCATACAAACTTCTTTCTCACTGTGTAGCATACAAACTGCTTTCTCACTGTGTAGCATACAAACTTCTTTCTCACTGTGTAGCATACAAACTTCTTTCTCACTTACTGTGTTGAATATAAACTGCTTTCTCACTGTGTAGCATACAAACTTCTTTCTCACTGTGTATCATACAAACTACTTTCTCACTGTGTAGCATATGCACTGCTTTCTCACAGTGTATTATACACATTGCTTTCTCAATGTGTAGCATACAAACTTCTTTCTCACTTACTGTGTAGCATACAAACTGTTTTCTCCCTGTGTATCATACAAACTGTTTTCTCCCTGTGTATCATACAAACTGTTTTCTCCCTGTGTATCATACAAACTACTTTCTCCCTGTGTATCATACAAACTGTTTTCTCCCTGTGTATCATACAAACTATTTTCTCCCTGTGTATCATACAAACTGTTTTCTCCCTGTGTATCATACAAACTTCTTTCTCACTTACTGTGTAGCATACAAACTGCTTTCTCACTTACTGTGTAGCATACAAACTGCTTTCTCCCTGTGTATCATACAAACTGCTTTCTCACTGTGTCGCATACAAACTTCTTTCTCACTTACTGTGTTGAATATAAACTGCTTTCTCACTGTGTAGCATACAAACTGCTTTCTCACTGTGTAGCATACAAACTGCTTTCTCACTGTGTTGAATATAAACTGCTTTCTTACTGTGTAGCATACAAACTGCTTTCTCACTGTGTAGCATACAAACTTCTTTCTCACTTACTGTGTTGAATATAAACTGCTTTCTCACTGTGTAGCATACAAACTTCTTTCTCACTGTGTATCATACAAACTACTTTCTCACTTTCTGTGTTGAATACAAACTGCTTTCTCACTGTGTCGCATACAAACTTCTATCTCACTTACTGTGTTGAATATAAACTGCTTTCTCACTGTGTAGCATACAAACTTCTTTCTCACTGTGTATCATACAAACTACTTTCTCACAGTGTCGCATACAAACTGCTTTCTCACAGTGTAGCATACAAACTGCTTTCTCACTGTGTCGCATACAAACTTCTTTCTCACTTACTGTGTTGAATATAAACTGCTTTCTCACTGTGTAGCATAGAAACTGCTTTCTCACTGTGTCGCATACAAACTTCTTTCTCACTTACTGTGTTGAATATAAACTGCTTTCTCACTGTGTAGCATACAAACTGCTTTCTCACTGTGTAGCATACAAACTTCTTTCTCACTTACTGTGTAGCATACAAACTGCTTTCTCACTGTGTAGCATACAAACTGCTTTCTCACTGTGTAGCATACAAACTGCTTTCTTACTGTGTAGCATACAAACTGCTTTCTCACTGTGTAGCATACAAACTTCTTTCTCACTTACTGTGTTGAATACAAACTGCTTTCTCACTGTGTAGCATAGAAACTGCTTTCTCACTGTGTCGCATACAAACTTCTTTCTCACTTACTGTGTTGAATATAAACTGCTTTCTCACTGTGTAGCATACAAACTGCTTTCTCACTGTGTCGCATACAAACTGCTTTCTCACAGTGTAGCATACAAACTTCTTTCTCACTGTGTATCATACAAACTACTTTCTCACAGTGTAGCATACAAACTGCTTTCTCACAGTGTAGCATACAAACTGCTTTCTCACTGTGTCGCATACAAACTTCTTTCTCACTTACTGTGTTGAATATAAACTTCTTTCTCACTGTGTACCATACAAACTTCTTTCTCACTGTGTATCATACAAACTACTTTCTCACAGTGTCGCATACAAACTGCTTTCTCACAGTGTAGCATACAAACTGCTTTCTCACTGTGTCGCATACAAACTTCTTTCTCACTTACTGTGTTGAATATAAACTGCTTTCTCACTGTGTAGCATAGAAACTGCTTTCTCACTGTGTCGCATACAAACTTCTTTCTCACTTACTGTGTTGAATATAAACTGCTTTCTCACTGTGTAGCATACAAACTGCTTTCTCACTGTGTAGCATACAAACTTCTTTCTCACTTACTGTGTAGCATACAAACTGCTTTCTCACTGTGTAGCATACAAACTGCTTTCTCACTGTGTAGCATACAAACTGCTTTCTCACTGTGTAGCATACAAACTGCTTTCTTACTGTGTAGCATACAAACTGCTTTCTCACTGTGTAGCATACAAACTGCTTTCTCACTGTGTAGCATACAAACTGCTTTCTCACTGTGTAGCATACAAACTGCTTTCTCACTGTGTAGCATACAAACTGCTTTCTCACTGTGTAGCATACAAACTGCTTTCTCCCTGTGTAGCATACAAACTGCTTTCTTACTTATTGTGTATCATACAAACTGCTTTCTCACTGTGTGGCATATGCAGCACTTAACAGAAGATAGTGGCTTAATTTACAGCATTTTTTTTTTCTTTGGGAAGACAAAAAAGAAATCAAAATCTTTTGGTACTTATCTGATTTAGCCCAAGTGCTAAAGGATACAAGCAATAATATACAAGCAATAATATATATATATATATATATATATATATATATATATTAGAGAAAGTATCACAATAAGTCTTATATTTCTTACATCTTCATTTTCATTTCTTCATTTAAAGGGTAAACTTACAGCTAGGTATTTGCGGTCTCGCTCAATAAGGTTGGCCATGCGGTTCATGATGTTGCCCCTCTCACCAGCATCCATCCGTCGCCATGGTGACCCGAGCTTGAACGCATCATGTGCTGCCTTAACAGCAATGTCCACATCAGCCTAGAGAGGTAAACATATATAAAATGTCTAAAGGTTCTAAAGATATTTTTAAAAACACCGATAGAGGTTACCTTTAGGTACTATATGGCATAGAAGAATATGCGAGAAAAAATGGTGTTTACTTTTTTTTTACCTTAATAAAAATCTATTCTTATCATTTATTTTCTTGAGTAGTTTTTGTTACCTTGCACAGACGCAATCATGGTCATATAGGCAACAGCCAGCTAATTATTGTTGGAAGAAGTCCCAGACTAATGTCTGGGAAGAGCCAACTGCACACTGCAGGGTACCTGACAATCTATTTTAGGAATACATGTTTTACTGAATAATCTCATCGGTATCCTGCATTCTGTACACATAAAATTTGCCAAGGACCTAAAGTTATAAAAGATAAGCATCCTCTTGGATGCACCATCATGAGGGTGTTCTGTCTGGGGTCCGAAATTAGCATGATAAAATATAATTGTCCATCCAGGCTACAGCGTGTTTATGTAAGGGTCATAATCCCTCAATGTACAATGTTTGTAAATGTCATAGCACAAAAATACTATTACTTCACAGTGTTTGTTCAACCATATCCAATCATGGCAGGCATACAATGTCAACAGGTGTTAAATTTATTAAAACCAATTGAAAACAAGGTGGGATCCATATATTTTCACTGGAGAAGTTGTGCATCCCCAGGACCCATGTCTTCAATATCTACAATATTCCTTGCACGTCTTGTTTGTTTAGTGGGTTTATCGTCCCACCAACAGTATTTCAGTTATCTGGAGGCGGTGTCCACTTGAAGCAGATATAGTGCTGCCTTCATTGTGTATAGCATGCCGTGAACACCTGGCATGATACCACACAGTCACATTATCCTGACACCAGGCCAACCAGTCGTGGAACTGCCCTTATATTTGCTTGAGCGTTAGCAAGGGACCTATTTTTTTCTAAGCCAGCAAAAGTCATTATTACTTTATCAATCACTTTGTTTATTGGGTTGATCATCCCACTGCCATATAGTACCATTTTGACAAACATATGGCAATATTTTAATCCAGGCCAAAAATACTTAACAAAGCCACTTTTTAATTAGACAGTCCTTGTTATAAACAGTTTAAACAGACAAAACCTGGCTTAAGCTTCTACATGCAATTGCTAGTCTTATAAGTGAGGAAGTACGTTATAGGACAAATTAATGTCAACACAATGCTTAAAGTAGCATGTAAATTTCAAAACTCAACCAATGTAATGCAATTATTGGCATTATGCAATTATTGGTGTAAAGAAATCAACCCAAGGCCAACTTTACAGACTTAAGGTTTTTCAAATTTAAGCACTTTTAAACATATTAAAAAAAATTACACCATTTTATTTTATGTCTCACATTAAATCTGTTTACATAATTCACTTTACGGTAACATAAAGATGAAAGGAAATTTGAACTTAAAAAGTAAACGGAACATGAACTTTTATTTAGATCTTCTAAGCTTCTCCATTTTTTATCGAGTTAAATAAATAATCAACATGCAACAAAGCAAGAAATATGGCTAGACTCAGTAGGGAAACATGTGCACCATCACAACTGATCTAGATCACATGCATACGCTTGATAAACCCACACTGGGTGGACAAAGAATGTGGATGCATATTGAATAATTATGTTTCATGTGCAGCACACCATGACACCTTGAATTAAAGCATATCATAATCCACTTTACTCATTACCTGACCTGGTAAGCATGAACTGATCAGGTTTAGGCAAGAAGTGCTGATCCGGGTCAGCTATCTCCCACCAGGATCTTCACTGTTTGTTTATTGTCCCACCAACGGTATTTTAGTTATCTGGATACAGTGTCCACTTGAAGCAGATATAGTGCTGCCTTCACTGTGTATAGCATGTTTTTTATTATGTTTATCATCCCACCAACAGTATTTCAGTTTATCAGGAGACAGTGTCCACTTGAAGCAGATATAGTGCTGCCTTTACTGTGTGTAGCATGCCATGAACACCTGCATGATACCACACCCAGACATATTATCTTGGCACCGGGCAAACCAGTCATGGAACTCACTTTGCTTGAGCATTAGCAATGGAGCTAAAACCACTACCCTTTTCTATAACTGTGGTATGTCACAGTCCAGGTTCGAATCCAGGGCCTCCCGTACCTGGAGCTGATACTGGCAGTGCGAGGGTAAGCAGTCAGAGGTGTTGTAGACTGTCACCACAGGTGCCCCTATAGATTGGTAGTCAGTTATGATGATATAAACTGCAAGCTTACTGATTATTGTTTTGATTCAATGTTGTGTTTTTAATTTTGCACTTTTTTTAATATTAATTCAAATAATTTAAATAAGAATACCAATAAAACTACCACCCTATGCATAGAAAAAATAAGTATGATGATTTTTCAAGAAAAAGATAATTTCAAAAACATGAAAATATTATCAAAAGATATATTTTCCATCTATTTCACACATGCATGCTTGAAACCATAGAAACTGTAATCCTTAAGTCTATTGAAGAAGCATTCATTTGTTTCATTTTTGATATACATCGCCAGGACCAATTATGATTATCATAGTGATGTCCAGTTGTTTTGGTAGAGGAAGACTCCAAACACATGTCTGGGTAGAACCATCAGCACACTGCAGATCAGCTGGAATACCTTACCACATTACATTCTTCGCCCAGAAAGGGACTCAAATCCACACAGAGAGAGTGGGAGGCTAAGCAGTTATAAATTGGCAACTCTATCACTACCCTATGGGTGCCCCTGAAGAGGCATTCTCATCATACTTTCAGGCTATAGCAATAACTCAAATGACATACTTAATCTTTAGACAAAATCTTTAAGTTGTTGGCAAAAGAAATATTTTTAACAATTAAAAAACCTCAAGTGCTCACAAACCATATCTTAGATAAATGCATGTATTGTTTGGTGTGAAGTATGTCAACCAACTACTGTATGCTAACATTGATGGATATACTGGTTTACGTAAAGAGACTTTACCGACAGCTTTTGAATCATTCAAAATTCTGTAACATGATTGAAATTAAAGCTGTGTTGTTTATATGTTGTTATAACCTTAATAATTTACATAACCTGTTCTCTGTGACTGGAAAAATACACTGATGAGAGTTATATAACTTACCTTGTCTCCCTCAGCAACGTGAGTGATTACCTCCCCTGTGCAAGGGTTCAATGTGGGGAAAGTCTTACCACTGACAGCATCCCGCCATTCATTGTTGATGAAAATCTGAAAATTAATTTATTATTTTGCTATAAGAAGTTCAGATAACAATTGGGGATACTTCTTGTGCTTTTCTTCAATCTAGCAAGCGTTGATTACTGATAACTATACAGTTGTGACTTAGTATGTTTTTTTACATCAGCTTGAAAACTTTTTTATCACATGATTCCCCTTGTTTTCTATTCAATACACCCATTACATATTTTGTTATATAATATTACACTAGTGTAAAACAGTTTTTTCATCAATGTCATCATAATGCAGATCATCTCATACCATTATTTCACAAAGTATTGTTGTTAAAATGTCGTAAAAGTGTATACCGGAGATTAAACGTGACACTCATTGTCATTTAATACAAACATTTATAAAACTTGTCCCGGAAAAGTGATAGTAAGCTCGCCGTATCACCTTTCTTAGACTTGTTTCATAAATGTCTGTTTGTTTGTTTATTGGGTTTAATCGTCCCGCCAACAGTATTTCAGTTATCTGGAGACGGTGTCCACTTGAAGCAGACATAGTGCTGCCTTCATTGTGTATAGCATACCGTGAACACCTTGCATGATACCACACCCAGTCACATTATCCTGATACCGGGCCAACCAGTCCTGGAACTACCCTTATATTTGCTTGAGCGTTAGCAAGGGAGCTGTACCACTACCATTTTTAACTACTTTGGAATGTCGCGGCCCGGGATCGAACCCAGAGCCGTCCGTACCTGGAGCCGACGCTCTACCGACTGCTCTACCAGGTCCGGTTTAATAAATGTTTGTATTAAATGACAACTTGTGATACTCTGTTTAAGAAATCACCTTGTTTTGAACACCCTTGTTTGAAAGGTGGTATCGGACAGTTTGCCTGTATCTATTCTAATATATGTACTAATATCTGACCTCTGTTTGGGGTGTTTGTATATAATTACTGCAGAAACAATCACACTTCAGTTTAAGCTCTGAGGATTTTCAACAGTATCTCCATTATAGGGCAGTAAAATTGTTAAATGTACATTCTTTTCTGATCTATAAATAAGAACGATTGAGATCCTGCTAAAAATAGACATCTACATCAGAGCTGATGATGTGGATAAGCTAAACCATAAGTAGGCAAGTGGTTTTCTTTGTTTAAAAATAGCTAACTGTGCAACGTGTCTCCGATAGGAAATACGTGTTTGAAATGACGATTGTGGCATTATTGTTCAATTTTCAGAAAGGTGAAGGACATCAATAAACATCATTTTGCAAAATCTGTTCAGGTAACAATGGTTTATTATGATGTTTTATTAAAATATGTTTGGTCCAAACTGTCAGATGCCACCTTTAACAAAAAGTACTGAACACATCCACAATGCCAGTAATCATCTCCAGGCAACGTTTAGACACATTTATTTATTTACTTATTCTAATTTAAAAAGTGTGGGAAAATCATGTTCAGATTCACCCATGAAAGTTTGAACTAAATAAAGTATCCCTTCTAATCGCCATTTAACTGGTCAACCCATTTAAACATAGAACATAGACCCAACCCTAATCATGTTTTTTGTTCTCATTATCCCATAGTTTGAATTAATTTAATAAAGTATCCCTTATCAACCTCAAGTTAATCCTTCACTTGCTGGAAAAACCATTCAACCCATTTAACGAACCAACCCTTATGGTGTTTTCAGCAAGTAAATGGTTAATTTTTAATCTTCTTTTTCATATTACCTACTCATCTCCATGGAAATATAATGTTAAATACTAAAGGAATATGGTAACAGAAAAAAAATCAAATAATGATGAATGATATAGGTGGGCTTATCCACTACCGTTTTTACAGCTAGGATATTGGGCCAAGGGTTTGAACCGAGGGCCACTGTACCTCAATTTCTGCAGCAAAAAAAACCCAAGATCATGATCAGACAGGCGCTGATTACTTGCCATGGCCTGATCAACTTGTTAGTATTTGCCTTATTAGGTTTTATTATAGTGTTTTGTTAAATTGCTGCAGAAAATTACGCTTGACTAAATTGCTCAGAGCTTGCATGCATGTGATTTAGTAAGCAGGAAGAAATTAGATCTAAATTTTGCAAAACTTTTACGTGTGAATGAGTTAGTTATTCATAAACCTGTTATTGAAATCATAATGTGGATATTATGAAAACATGCAAATTGATTCAGCTAGGATATGCCTCAGTTGTGTCTATAACAAAGAAAACAGAGTGCATACAATCTTGAAATAACAAAACTGTTCTCATTCAAAAGTGACAATAGCACACTATTCTCTTATGAAAATGGAGAAATATTTGCGATCCTATTTATTTATACAACAATAGGTCCTGACTAATTTATTTTTTGAAAGGTTTGTGTTACCTGGGTTGTTATTTTTTTAAGATAACCTGCAATATATCTGATTTATATGCATGCATGTACTGCAAGCAGGCAATGAAACATTAAGCTACAAAACTCAACCTTGCCAAATAAAACTATTTTCTCAAAACACCTTTTATCTTGTGGTTTATATCAGTTATTATCAACATCACAGAAACCAATTATCATCCATATAGCGATGTCCAGCTAATCTGGTGGAGGAAGACCCCAAACAATTGTCTGGGTGAACCACCAATGCACTGCAAGACAACTGAAAGACCTTCCCACATTAAGTCCTTTGGCCCAAATGGGACTTGAACCCACGCGGTCAGAGGCTAAGCGGTCAGAGAAGTTACAAATCGACGACTACCAATACGCCACAGGTGACCCTCTGATATGGTGTTTAGATACATCATGCCAACACAATTAAGGTTCACCTATAATTGGTGAGGAAAACCAGATTAAATTCAGAAAAAAAAATTATCAACCAATGAAGAAAACAATCAAAAGTTGTTATTATCTAAGATTCTCCATTGTTTCAGTAAAAGTAGGGAGTTGAACAACCCATTCATCAAACAATAATCTGTCAATCAGACAGCTGCTGGCAATTAACACCTGGTTAGTTTATTAGGCAGAAGATTTTTTATTAGATGGATGTCTAGTGTGATCATTAACAGGTGGTATATGACAGTTTGCTTATGTGAAATACATGTAACAATATCTGATCCTTGTATGGGGTATTTGTGCATTATTTCTGCAGAAAATCGAGCTTAAGTCTAAACAAAAGGCAATTTTAAACACTATCTTATTTTTAACACATTACAACTCATTAAAAAAAACACTCAAAACAGGGATGGATCCAGGGGGAGGGATGGGGGATGCATCCCCACCAACAACCAGGTAAAAGGAGTTGTGAGAACACATACATCTACTAAAAATGGACGTCGACGTCAAAGCGGTGGACCAGGATGATGATATTACGTGATCTCAAATGTAAGTGGTCACATGATTTTCTTAGTCTGTCACCACCTTTAAACAATGATTTCTGGTTGTCTACGCTACCCTCTGAATCCTACCCCGGCTATTGTGTAAGACAAAATCGTTCTTGTGTTAGTGTTTATAACATTGTATATGAAAGGGAAATTTAACCCAAATTAAAATTATAACATGGATAAACATTTTGCTCTTTGCATGTATTTATATATTTTATGTTTGGTCAAGCAAATTAAGGGGGTGGGATAGGGTGTGTGTGGGGCATGCTTCAGGTCCCTCAACCTCTAAATCCATCCTTTAGAATAACAATTATAATAAATAAGTATAATAAATAAAACTCTGCAGAACAGAAAAAAACTCACAACAAAGTTTTCATGAAACATCAGGTTTTGTTTCTTAAATAGTCCATTTCTGAGGAAGCTAAAAATCATAAATAACATTGCAGATGATGCCAGAAGAATGATTATTGACAGGTTCCTTTCTTGCCTGCAATTTCCCGGCTGCTGCAGCTCCATGGGTCTATACATGAAGATTAAATCATACAATCATTGAGTCTGATATTTTCCTGATAAGGGTCTAGAATGATCTTTTTTGTTTTTATTGCATTTGATGAGAACAGGTAAGCTGGTTTTAATAAGATTTTCAATTTACCCCAATCAAGTAAAATGTGCTGGCCAAAAAAATGATGCCTTCCATTATTTGTATTTATGTTTGCTCTTTGTGCCAAACAGAATGTAATAAAAATGCTTCCAAAGTAGTGTCATTTTTGCGTTAATATATTATAGATTTTTCTTAAAGTTTGCCCCAGAAAACAAACGTAACTCCTTATGAGCTCATTCTACATCACTGCCATGGTGTGCTAATAAACCTTGTTAGTTAGCAGTTTTCGGCAAACCCAGTGGACACAAAGTAGACATTGCACACGAGCAGAATGGTTTTGGCTTTTTTTTTTTTTCAAAATACATTGCAGCAACCAATTATAAGCATTATAGCAACATCCAACTATTTTGGTGGAGGAAGGCCCAAGACAATTGTCTGGGTAAAACCACTGGCACACCACAGGTCAGCTGGTTTCCAACATTAAATCATTTGCCCAAAAATGCTGAGCAGTCAGAAGAGTAACAAAGCGATATTTCTACCACTACACCACAGATGGCCTCATAGGTCTGGTTAGCAGCAGGGCCTTCCCGCCCACACACACCCTAAATCCCCCATATGGAGATAATCTCTACAGGCCCATAAAAACAGTGCCATCAAGGCCTTTTTGAAGAAAAATATTCTAGACAAGTTTAATGATTGCCCCCCACCGCAACCCTATCCCCACACTCATAATTCTGGGACCTGGATTCTAATTAATCTGCTCGTTGTTTGCAATTAAGCACCAGTGATTGTTGCTGGAGCACAATGCCTATATATGGTATGCTTGCTGAAATTTGCACATAGGGCAAGTTTGTTTTGTGAGCTTTCTAACCCCGATAAAATATGGGTCATAATTCTGTAAATGGCATTCTATTTTATTTATTCATTTTTATCTTTATTTTTATAACTTTGAAAAAAAACAATAAGATACTGTGAAAAGAAAAAATGTAATATGTTTAAGAAAAATACTATCTGAACAAAAACTATTTGTGTAATGTGAGGCTGCTGCAAATGTACAATTTCTGCTTGTACATCTTAGTTTTATAGTTGATATAATAATTTTTCAACTTTATTTCATCTGGGAAAACCTATTATATGGTGCCAGAATTTGCTTTTTATTTTGTTTTAAACCATTCCAGGAAAATATGTTATACATACCTTTTGAAAAAGTATTTCTCAAGATTTATAGTATACTTGTAAACAGGGAGTTTACACATTAAGTAACGGCGCTTCTAGTTTCGTTATTTATTTGTATTTTGTGAACAGGAGTGTAACCCGAGAATGTAACCCGAGAATGTAACCAGGCTATTCATCAACAGTGGGCAACTTCTATGTAATATGGTAGTGACCAGCTTAGGTGGTAGCATGGACAGGACTGACTTGAGACAGAGAAGGCTAGAGAAAGTGCTGAAAAAGCATGTGCAAAGTGTGCAAAGTGTTCAAGAGCGGGCAAATGAGTGATGTCATAAATATTAATTAGAGAGAAACTGTATCATCCAATCCAAACAACTTGCAGCCATACTACTGAATATTCATATTTGTAAACTATATAAAGATATACAGATATGGATAACTGGATATTGACTGTGTGTTGTTTAAGAGAGTAAAATATAGGGTAAAATATAGGGATGTGATGAAGATATGTACTGGGCTACATACTGAAAACATTACTTTTCAAATATGCCTGTTTACCTCTTCACTTCCTCCCCCCCCCTCTTCCACTTCCTCCCCCCCCCCCCCCCCCCCCCCCAGCATTATCACCCCACCCCCTCTTCCCCACGACACATCAACCTAGATTATACTACACAACACACTTGAATGTTTGTTTAATGCACCATGCACGTATACACTGGTGCAGTTTAAAATGTTGCAGTTAGAAAATGTAAATTGAATGCCAATCTATAAATAGATATAAACTTGAGATCTATAGGTATTTGTACGAGACCTCTAATTTATCAACTAATTTAGAAAATAAAAGAACATAAACTAATATTAATTAGTGCTAAAATTATTGAGGGGCTGTCAATGTCATTTAGCCAAAATGACATTGGCAGCCCCTCAATAATTGTCTTCTTGTACCCTAATAAACACACGTAAACACGGTCTGGTGCGCTTGTAATGTGCAAGTGGCATTATCATAAATATACCCACCGACCGCCCCTCTCACTGAATAGACTCGTCCAAAGTAAATAACAATTTATTGAGAAAGCAATGTCGAAACTTACCTTATCGTACAATATTTCAGGATTTGGGTTCGGTTTTAATGCAGCAGCCGCCGACATGGAGGCACTGTGTGTCCGGAGAACATTGCGCACCTGCCTGACATTCAGTAGTTTCTGCAGTAAGGCCATTTTTCTCTGTCCAAAATTCAGCACTATAGATCTACCGCCCAGTACGTATGATAACATAAATCGTCTAAACCAACCAGACAAATGACGTCATGCGCACTGACCAAATTTTAACATAAATACTCAAGAGCGTTTGAACCGGAAAATATAAATCGGTAAATTTATTTCCCTTTTTCTAATCGTTATTGTTATTGTTTCTTTCTTCGTATAAATCTACGGGAAGGTATAAAACGCAGCCAATATAAACATACAGGGAAAACGTACATCTAAACGCAGCCTTATATAAACATATGGCGGAAGTTGTGAACCATTGTTGTCTTTTGCAGATGTCAGGGGCGGATCCAGAGGGGGGTAGATCTATATCATTGTTCAGTAGAAAATAAATGTGTTTTTAAACAATGTACTTTTTTCTTTTTCAGATGTTAAGTCGATCATTTTGAGGAAACCAAGACTATGTCAGGAACTTGTCATTTGTACTGTATGCAGGCTTAATCTACACCTATTTATGTCTGCATCATCATTTTGATGCATATTGGTTTTATCAATTTGATCTGTACGATGTTTTTTTATCATTTGCAAAGTGTATTAATAATTAAGCGGTATCACAAATCAAAAATAGGCCATGTATATATGTTTATTAAAGGTGATATGTAAATAAAAAAAAAATTCAGATTACTTTGGTTACAAGTGGCTAAATAGTCATTCGCAAATTGAATGGACTTTTTCTTTGGTAGCAGTCTGTTGCTATGTTTTGGCATTAAATTTCCCATTTTGAAGATAATCTTAATCTTTTGGTGTCAAAGGGAAGCTGAAACCACGTAGAATTAAAAGAAAGCAAAAGTCTTGAACACCTATGCACAATAATTAACTGATCCATTTTTACAGGAACTACATGTTTAATTGAAAATTGGGGGTTACCGACTGGCAAATTAAGAATATTTCTTATATAAAGTATACGAAAATACCTTCCCACAAAAGAGGTAAATGTCGTTCATTTCGAAAATAGCGAATTCACTGCACTGATGCTTCTGAACAAAAGCGCATTTGTAATTGATGACAATGTTCAGTAAAACGCCAGGTTAGTAAACAACGCGAACACAAAAAAATGCATATGTCCACTTTCATATATGATGTATAATATCACATATGATAAACCAATTTTCACTCTATATCACAATGTTTTATCATTTACACATGAAATTATCAGAAAATATGATACCAGTACTCCAAATTTTATCACGACAGTTTGCCTATATCAAATACTTATAAGAATAATATAAAACTACTGCTTTGGGAATTTGGGTATAATTTCTGTCAGTCATTACTCGAGGACAGTTATTTCCCGACCTTTTACAAAATTCATGTCAGTTATATAAATTAAATTTCAAATAAAGGATGTGTTTTGTAACAAATCCTACAATTGGATTTTGGTTGTTTAACAGTTGTAAGATTTAATTTTTCAACAAGCTGTGCATACACTGGTCCACTGAAGTATAAATAGAACGCAGTATCAAAGCCTTTTCAAACATATAATTTTCAGATCAACTTTATGAGATTAGTTTCACGCATGCTATTATTATAGATTATTAAAATTATTTACTGTTGATTTAAGAGGGCGTGCAACACAGAGTATGATAAAAGACTATACAATTAAGTGCTCAATTCAAGTGACGATCGTTTTATTAAACAAAATCGTTCCCTGCGCAGGTGGGTGTAAGGGGGCGGGTAATCCCGAGTTAACAAAGGAACCAACGATATACTGTGAAGGCATAGAAAGAAAATAATAATAATATTGACGAGGGATCCGGAAAATACCTGTCATATCGACTACGTTCCGTGCGCCCAACAATATATACAGTTTCGGCGAAGCGCACTGAAGTTTGCAATTCAAAGATCACCACATCGTCAGAACCCACGGTAAATATTCCGTTATCACTGCATACATATATCGTGGATTACTTGGCCAGAAAAATCTTCGTTCTCATGAATATATGCATGAAGTACTTTGCCAGGCTCCGTGTCCGAAACGGCACGGAAATTCATCCAATGAAATAATTACCATTTGTAAATTACAGGTGTCGCAGGTTAGTGCGGTCTAATTGACATTGGCAAATAGTTTTTAGTAGTTTCGTTGTAATGCGCATTTGTATTGTATCACTGGCTGCTATAACTATTTATGAAAACAAACTGTTACCAGTAATAATATCCCACGGCCACCCTACAGCAGAGCGGTATGAATGAACGTATCTACCGACGGTGCCCAAGGACCGTCTAAGCATGTGATTTTATGCAAAGGTATTCAAATATCCGTAAGATTTGAAGATGGTATCTGCAATAAAGACCCCTTTTTTTCAAGCAAGTAAATAAGGTATTGTTTCCTGAAAGGTACCCACGAAATGCTGTTTTATGGGTGCCCTACCTCTATGTGTAAAGTAAAGCAAAACACCCCACTCTTCATTACACACATGTATTCCCTATCTGAGTCACGCTGCACATATTTCTATTTCTTAACTAAGATAACCACCTGACCACTGACTTTTAACAACACATTATATCATCATCCGTGTAATACCCTCTGGCTTCGATATCTTTTAGCAGAAATATCCATTGTGCTTATTAATAGATTGGGAAGAATTAACAATTAGAGCGATTTATTTCACGAGAAGTCGAAAAATTGGGGAAGTATTCTAATCGTCTTTTCTTAGACTACTACATTACGCCCCAGCTCCCCCAAACAGGGATAAGATATCGTTACACTTTTGGATATCACCTTTAATAACACCTCAACAAGGTGTATGCACGGTTTCAGTTGTAATTGCTTTCAAAGACATGGATTGTAACTGACCGAGAACGATTTTACGTTATTTATGAAGCTATCTTATCCGTATTGCAGTGATGTTGTTGTTGGCGACGCGCTGGAGCGTGAGGCCCATATATGGAATACTTACAGAAATTTGCAAATGGAGAAAGTTTGTTTTGCGGACTTTATAAACCTGATAAAATACGGGTCCTAATTCGGTAAACGGCGTTTAGTTTTATTTATTTATTTTTATAGTTATTTTAGTGTGTCTGTAACTGTCAAAATAACTTTGAAAATAAACAATAAGATAGTTAGAAATAAAAAACATACTACGTTAGAGAAAAATACTGTCTGAACAATATTTATTAGTGTAATGTGAGGCTGCTGCACATGTACAACTTCTGCATGTACACTGACTTTAGTTTTATAGTTAAGTATATTCATTTTGCAACTTTTTTACATATGTAATATCTCTTAAAAAACATCTTAGAAAAACTATTAAATGGTGTCGGTTTTTGCTTATATATTGTTTTAAACCATTCTATGGTCTCAGAAATATAAAGTATACATACTTTTTCTCGAGTTTCATAGTCTACTGAAAACTTTAAAATAAAAGCCACAACGTTTCAAATGTATGTGTTACTTGCTCCCATATTGCTTTCAACTCTTTACCTCTTCCACTTCTTACTTCGCCTTTGGTGCTTCGTATCAACGTCTTTTCTTGTTTTAAATGTGCAACGGTCACAGTAGTAGACATATCAGCACCTTAAACCAGTCACTCTGCTGGGATAACTCGTTTAAGCGTCTTCCAAAGTTGCGCGGTTAACAGTTACTTTCACTGGTTTATAGATGGGCGACCGTTGGAGAGCGCCGGCCTGCGTTAGAAATGTCTAAAAGCTCAGTAAAAGATATGGCCAATTTTATTTTGCTGCACAGTGCGTATGGTGGCAAACAAAAACTTCAAAATTTGGTATCAGACAGTTTCCCTTCCATGAAATATACGTAAACCTGGATTGGGGGATTTGGGGAATCATTTTTGCCAAAGTCAAACATAAGTCTAACGAAGAAGATTTTGAACATTGTCTAAATTGTAAGACAGTAGAAATCGTGAAATAAATCACTCTAACATGCCCATTCTTTCCAAAACTATAAATAAGCATGATTGTGATTTCTGATATAAGTAGACATCGACGTCAGAGCGGATAACCCGAATGATTATATAAAGTTACGGGCCACGGGTTTGTTTGTTTTAAGTTAAAAAATATTCAACTGTGCAGAGTGGCTTAGATAGGAAATACCTATTTGTAATGACGAGTAATGTGTTATGCTTCACTTTTCACACAGAGATAGGACATCAATAATCGGCATTTTACGAGATTTTTTCAGGCAACAATAATTTATCTGGGTCTTTGGGAGAAGAAAATCTGATCGGATAACACCTTTAATACGAACAGCCATAAGCCCTATCAGAGACTTGTTATGAACGGTCCTCGTAAACGCATGTTTGGTATTGTGTTGAGTAATAAGACTCCAAAAACATATTCACGCATATTCTACCAGCAAAACACAATGCAACTGCCCTTATTTAGATTGCAGTAAATGCCGACACATACGGATATGAGCTTTGTAATAATTTAATACTTTAAAAGCCACATTCTATTAAATGTCATAGACATACCAATGGCCTGAATATGCCGTTGCCGTTACAGTAAGGTTTATTGGCCTTAAGACCAACTCATGGCAGATTAATGGCGTTGTCATATTAACTATCTATTTGGATCGGAAGGCCAAATCTGCAATATTTATGTTATTAATCTCTCAGACTCTGTAAGTTTCTGTGTGCACCCTCCGTCCGCCCGTTGGTCCGCCAGTCAATTTCTCACTGTATCTCTCTCCCTCTTTAATTCTGGTTTCACCTATTTCGATTTTTGTTGTCTACCTATATCTTAAATGGTTACATCTTACTCTACATCCAACTTTTGATGTGTAGACCTTTTCTAAAACCCGACGGGTCCAGCAAATGCGTGTAGGACTTGCCATTCGGAAATACCACGGCTAGTTTACTTTGAGGGAAGCATTCTGAAGATAAAGTCTACGGAATGTGTACATTGAAATAATTGATTTTGGATTTTTCTTTACATTGAAATCGTATACATTGGCACCGATATCGATGTACGCAAGCATGATCTCCACAACTGTCACGTTCTTTTCAAGATGGCTGATGTACCGAAACCTCCAGTACCCGCTGTAACCGTGTGAAACGTAACCGGTGTGAGGAGAGCCGCTGACTTAATTCTCACGTTTTGTAAACAGTTTCCTGAAATTAAAAACAACGTGTATCTATGTTAATTCTATAAGAAAATAAAGAAATAAAAAAATACAACAAGAAACAACCGAACCCGTAAACGAAATGCCCAAAAGACCCATTAGTGTCCGCAACCTATCGTTTTGACCGAATAAATCCGACGGAGACAGTCGGAATTTTGTTTACATGAGATGACCTTTTAAGAAGGATATTGAAAGGCAAGAATATAAATATTGACATCATTAAGCTTTATTTTTTTGCCTAATGAACACGATGTGAATTAAGCAGTTGTTGATATGTTAATATAAATTATTTATTATCTTTCATAACTACATGATCATTGTAAGGCGTTTTCGCGATATAGGTAAGGTGTCAACATGGTAACGTGTGCAGCAAACACCTCATATGTGCCCCTGTGCTATAATGATGAAAATGTTGCTGCACAATGTAGGCAAAAGTGCCTGCAAATCCCATACCGATACTGTATATCGCCGATTCTGGAATGGTTGTTTGCTGAAAAATGCGCTATTATAGCAAGATCTTTTAAAAATAATTTTCTTCCCATTATATGCAAACATCTGCCTACATTTTTGTGTTTCAATTTTGAAGGGCAGTATATATTTCCCTATTACATCATATTCGGGCCTGTAATAGCACTCCAAATAAGCAGCCTGACTCGTCGGTGTCAGTATAATGGACCGGCCGGGTTAGGTCCCTGGGCACCTCATAAGTGCCCCTGTGCTATAATGATAGGAATGTTGCTGTGCAGTATTGGCAAAAATGCCAGCTAATCCCAGTCCCAAATTAGCAACGTAAAAACAGTTAACCAACAAATGAATTACAAAAGGATCACAACAGTGTAGTGCAATGAATTCAAGTGGTAATATTTACAACTGTATTAAGGTTTGTTCGACCTCAACGGTATCTTTAATGTGCATCGAAATGTCAAAAAAATGCGACGCTTCAATAATTTTCTTTGCTGATCTGTCATCAATTACCTAGATGTGGTCCACAACACATTGCTATTATGATTTCATTTGGTGTTTTTTTGAAAAAATCTATCAGCTTGGTCATATTTTTTATAATTCGCAACTTTCGTGTTTGATTAAATTGCTGAACAAAAGGTAATGATAATGCCCTTAGTATTCTGCAACAAACTCTCCTATAACAAAGTGACAACTTGTAGTAAATTCTAATTTCAATAAGATTCATGCTTTTATGCAACATTCATTTTTCTTGATTGCAGAAACAAAAATGTCATAACAAACATCAAATCCTAGTTTAAAACTCTTATCGAGTATGCTGCACTTCAAGGGTGCTTTAAAGTGAACTTCTGTAACATGTATTTAAATACAGACTAGATTTTTAGTCAGTTATCGGCGATCGCTTTTCATTAATACAAGCATCTTTTACTTTGGATGTACAAATGGTGGCAGCAACCAAATAACGTAAAAAAACCGGTATGCTCATTGTGTCACGGTACTGTATTGTCTTTACTCAGTATCGCAATATACCGGTATACCGCGACAGCCCTTATATCTAGCCTGTTTCCACTGCGGCATTCTCTGAAGAACCACTTTTGACACAAGTGAAGTGATATGAGCTGAAATAATCTTTACCCAGGTCAGGTATCAAACCCACAACCTCTGGCTCTGAGTCAGGTGCTCTACCAACTGAACTACCTGGGTAGATAGCTAATGCGAGAGCATATTCATATTTCTGGTGTGCCTGCCACTTATACACTGGCTACATTAGTACATTTGTCCTTATTTTCTTATGTAAATATAGCTCACTTTACTCTGGAGAAGGAGGTTCATTTGACCACATAGATACTATAAGAACTGAGAACTGTTCAAGAAATAAACTTTCTATCTTGCATAATGTACACAATTAATTTCATGATTAAAAGTCCGTGAAAACTGAAGTTTTGAAAGCTAATAAGTCAAGGAGTAGAATTTTACAGAAGTAAATGCAGCATTTATGGTGGAACATGAACACAACTTTCTTAAATTGTCTATTAAAAAGCTTATTCTATTTTTTTATTCTTTCAGCATGCCTTTCATTGACAAAAGCACCCACTGGGTGATCCGGCTGGCACTTCGTGGCTGTACAAATCGCCCATTCTACCACATAGTTGTAATGCGTAACAGAGAGCCTAGGGATGCTGGGGTCACAGATCAGATTGGAACATATGATCCTCTCCCAAATCTGATGAATGAAAAATTAGTAGCTATAGACTATGATAAATTAACAAACTGGCTCTCTAAAGGTGCTCGGCCAAGTCTTCCAGTCCTACAACTCCTGGGTAAGTCTATATTTCCCTCCCAGCCAAATAATATAATGGGGTACATGGAAATTGTTTCCCTTGTTAGTTAATAGCTGAGGTATCTCAAACAGTAGGTAGGTCCTTTTGATTGGAATTCTTGGACTTTATTGCCTTTTCTTTTTTAGATATTGCAATTACAAACAGTAAAATTTCTAAAATTGCAAAAATATAAGCTCAAAATTTATTTTATAAATACTTATAGGGATATGTTACTTAAAAAAGAAAATGGAAGTGTTTCTTGATGATGGTTAACCTGGGTATCACAAGAAAGGCAGAAATGTCAACACATTCCTTATAGCGCAAACATAAAAGTTGAGTAAAACAAATAAAAAGACCTAGTTACATTTAGTGATTATTCAGGGGGGACTACTCATTAATATCTCCTTGTAATGGCCACTGTTTACTAGCATTTTTTTTTTCAACCACTGTTAAAGGCAATTTCTACCAGAGTTGTTTTTTGTTTGTTTCATGTTGTATATTTTTTTTAAGTTAATTATAATCTGAGGATGTGTGTTTTGTTTCTCATGAAATGAAACATTTTTTATAATAAGAGCTAAGGCCTATTCCACACCTTGAAATAGACCGGACCTGGTAGTGCAATCCGTAGAGCATAGGCTCAAGGTACATGAGGTCCCGGGTTCGATCCTTAGTCGGATATACCAGTCATTAAAATAAACAATAAACCAATAAACATAAACCTTGAAATTGTAAACCCTGTTGGTTCTTTATAAATGCATCAAGTGTACTAATATTAACTGTTTTTAATTGCAATTTTTAAGCAATTTTATGTCAATATGGGGTTTTGATTCATGCATTATTGAAACATTCCCTTTTTTTCTACATCCTACTTATGCATTTTCTTTAATTAATCTTTGAAGGACAAGCAGGGCTTCATTCAACCATTGCCTGAAATATAATAAATGTTACATAAATATATATATTGAAGAAAGTTATTGCTTTATTAAGAGCTACGATTATTTTTTTTTATGTCACATCTCAATAATACCAACATTTATATAATATCAACATTTAATTTAAAAATTTATTTATGATAAATAGCCCTTAAATAGTGGCCAATGCTATTCTATGTTTCTGTGAAAGAAATGAGTAAAATATATTAAGTTTTTTATACAATTAATAAATATCTTTTTGGAGGTCCATGGTAAAGAAAAAAAAAGTAAGCAGGAATTAGCATTTTATTCTGTCCATTTTAAAAATAGATTTTTTTTTTATAAAGTATCAGTAGTCAATCAATCAAAATATTTAATTGAAGCAACATCAGTATATATAACTTCAATAAACTGCTCAAAATGTACTGATCTGTTTATTTCAGGACTCAGTGGATTTTTCCCAGTCCATCCAGTTACTCGATTGAAGGCTCACCGTGAACAAGTTAAGACAGATGACAAAAACAAGGAGGAACCAGAACCAGAGGAAGCCATTAGCTGATAGTAAACATCTGTCTTATTTTGTGAATGCTATATGCTGCCTACAAGACCTGAGAAGAAGTTCCAACAAAATGAATCCAGAGTAAATGTTGGATTTATTAGACTTCTCTGAGAAGACAATTTTTTTATTTATAAATATGCGCCAACAATATTAGGATACACTGTGCATGTAATTGTTTTAACAAATGGGATACATTGGTGAAATGTAAATTGTCTCTCATGTTAGATAATATCCGAGATAGTCCAAATAGTAGGTAATTGGAATTCTTAGACTTTATCACCTGTTCTTTTGCAGATGGTGCAATTACAGTAAAATCTTTTTCTTTTGTATAAATTTAAGCTTTACATCCATTGAAAGTTTTTGTTGATGATGGTTAAGCTGGGTTTCACAAAAAAAGCATAAATATCCAACATACACTCCAAAGAGTACAAGCATTAAAGCTGAGTAATCCAAATTAAAGGACCTACTTGAATTAAGGGATTATTAAGGGGAGACAATCCACTTATGTCTCATTGATGTTAGGATAATTATGAAATAATGAGAAATGTTACGTGTTGTACGGATTCTTGTTCTTACAATTGCTTTACATTAGAGTCAGCAAACTTTATATGTAAGGTGATTGTTTTTTTATTGTGGGAAAGTTTTGCCATTAAAAATGGTGGAATCCATTGAACTTGTTCTACTCAAATGAATTTGAATTAGAATTGAAGAAAGCTTTAAACACCGTAAAATGTTCGTACAATGGTACATGATTTGTGAAGATGCATATTGTATGTATTACTTGTTCAAACAAAACACTTGTACTTGGAAAAAGTCTTGCCATGAACTTGTTAGGATGCATATCCTCTTGTTCAAACAATATAACTGCTTTACATTGGAAAATCTTCATAAAACTATCAAGATATTGAGGATCTGACACGAGTTGTCATTTAATACAAACAAGTTCAGGAAAAGTAGTCATGGCAAGCTCACTATAATTTTCCTGGATGTTTTTTGTAAGTTTTATTAAATTATAACAAGTGTCAGATTCTTTTTATCACATGATTTTTATCACTGCTATACAATTTTAAGAAAATTTTAACAATACTTGGTGAAGAAGTGGTACGAGACAATCTGCATTATGATGAGGTCAATGATGTCATTAAGCAAAAAGCAATATGACACTCTTGTAAATATGTAATAAATGTATTGAATGGAAAACAAGAGGAATTATGGTAAATATCCATCGCAGCACTATATTCAAGGTAATGGCAAACTCCAGACAAATATGAAAGAACCATAGCATCACTGCATGTCAGCCAGATGGCTTTCTCACATGTGTGGTCGTCTCTGCTACTCTTATATTGTTTTTTTGCTACAGAACATTTTTCCTGTGGAAGACTGCACCAAGAAATGTAAATTTACCCAAAACCAGAATATATTGCCTGTTTAGCAAAGTTAATATTGAATTGACCGGGCCTATAAAGTCTAGATCCAGATCATGTAATAATTATCAGTCAAAACTAGTAATTTTGCAGTAATCCTGTGCACCACTAGCTTTTGATACATATTAAATATTTACTTTGTTGGTGAAGTGTTTTTATTTACAATCTATATTTGATGTGTGTTAAAAATGTGCTGCTGAGAACAGGCATTAAAGGTTATGATAGATAATATGTGTTCTTGTAATTTATTATTTTTACACTATTAGAATTTATAAATGAAGAGAGTTAAGTTGAATGTAATTTACATTGTTATACAAACAGATACAATGTACATTATATATATATATAAATATATAAATTTTTGTTTCATGTTTTAATGTTGTTTTATTATTTTATCATAAGTTTTTTCATAATAAGTTAACATATTTTGGATGTAAAAAAAAAAGAAAAGATTTTTCAATTGTCTTTTTAATTACAGAAAAGCAGCAATATCTATGCTACTTCAACCTATGTCATACTTTCATCAGCAAACAGTTATTAGTGTAAAACTACCTATGGTCAGTTATATTAGAATTTCTTGTTTGTTTATTGGGTCTAACGTCCCACTAACAATATTTCAGTTATCTGAAGACATGCCTCCTTAAGCAGATGTAGTACTTGCCTTCACTGTGTATAGCATGCCCTGAACACCTGGCATGATACCACACCCAGTCACATTATCCTGACACTGGACTATGCAGTGGTGGAACTACCCTTATATTTGCTTGAGCATTAACAAGGGAGCTATACCACTACCATTTTTAATTACATTGCTATGTCGTGGTATGGGATCACAAAAGTAAGGGTCACAAGCATCATGTCTTGGATAGGAAATACATTTTTGTAATAACTGGTACCGGTAGGTGTTGTGTTTTACTTTTCACATGGATGTAGGGACCAATAAAATCATTTTACGGGATCTTTTCAGGTAATGATAAAACTAAGATGGTTTAACATGTCATACCACTTTTAAAGTGATTTGTACTACAGGTGTCTGACCACTGTACAATACCTTGATATTAGTCTAAGTCAAAACAGGTGTAGAACTAAGATGGCACAAGCTAACCAGGAAGATTTTCTTTGTTACATTATACAAGACACACTGGTCATAGTGGTAACATCCTGCTAATTTTTTGGCGGAGGAAGTCTCAAGACTTATGTCTGGGTAGAACCACTGGCGCACAGTAGGTTAGCTGGAAACCAAGTAATACAAGTAATACTCAATGAGGAGTCTAAAATGATGACCTAAGTTAAAACATACACCAGTGGTTCTACCCAGATATTTATGTGAGGTCTTCCTCTAACAGTATCTGGACGTTGCCAATAAAATCATAATTGTGTTTAAAAATATCATTGAAAATAATTTAAAAAATGATTAGGGAGTTTTTTTATAATCAAAAGAAGTAAAAGCACATTTTGTATCGTTTGTTTAATCTATTACAAATCTTCAAATACATTTAATATCACATTTTAAATTGGACTACAAATATAATTGTTGATAATACAATATGGCATTAACAAATAAGCAATATGTGCAAAAATGCTTCACCCTAGAAAAGCACATAAATGTGTACAAAATATAAGCAATGTGTTAAAATAGCTTTAACATTTTAGAACATAACTAAATAATGTATTGACAAAAATTATTAATATATCAATATAATATTGTTTTTTTTAAAAGAAACATATAAAGCTCTTTCATAACAGCAATTTCTACAAAAAGTGTATCTGTAACAGCTGTTTTGGTAAATAAGAAGTTATTCATGTTCACATCTTCTATAATAATTAACAATTAACACATGATCATACAAATATTTCAGAAATTATTTATAATAAATTAAAACTAAACATGCTTCAAAGATACAAAAACAATATTTCTAAAAATCCTAGACATAAACATTGGTCAATACATGTTATAACTCTGCACAATAATAAATGGCAGTGATATTGAAAGACTAAACAAAAAGCATTAATTGTCCCTTGCTAGTACACTGTCAATTACATTTAACAGTAATGAACCATAACTCTGACAGGAAGTATTTGCTACTTTGTTTTCCTTGTTTTCTGCTACATCAGTATTTACAAGCTGCATTGCTAACAAGTATTCTCAGTTTCTTTTGTTAAACATTACCCCACCAAACAGTTGCGAATTTTTTATAACCACAAGCTACACATTATAGAAGTAAGCTACAATGTTAAAAAACGGAATACAGAGTTCTTTTCTCTGAAAAAGATCTCAAAGAACAGCTGTGATTTCCTGTTTTTGCCAGCTACACTATCGTCTCCATAAAAAATGCATTCCATAAAAGGCACCACTCTCCAGAGCTCCAGCAATAAAAATATTCTCCTTTATATGGTTAATTTGTTTATTTTCATTAAAAACCTTGATTCATTCTCAATTGTTAAAAGTACTTCAAAGACCTACAAAAAAGGGTGCGAACAATGCAATTTAACTTCTGAGCTTAGATGGGAAATGTCCGATGTTAAACTACACTATATGCTAGGCAAAAAAAAAATAGAGTGCAGTATCAAAAAAAGTAAAAATTTAGTTATTTGCCTCCAACTTCTTGCCCTGATAACACCATACCATACATGTGTCTTGGCAGCAAACAGTCTAGATCCTCCAAATCAGAGATCCCTCAAAGGGAGATGACTGATCTAGATCTACACTATTTATGCTTAGGAGGCAGAGTTAAGCCACCCTGGATAGAGTTTATCATGACACAAAGATGGATTGAATCTGCACTATATGTTTACTTTAAATAATGCATCACTATAGGTCAGATCACTATTGTTTATAAATGATGTATACTCAGGATGTGTATTTTACAATTACTCTAACCTCAAGTTTGGAGGCTTGGTGTCTAAAGCCCCAAATGCAAAACAAAGAAATTGAAGCCCAAGTTCCTTTTAAAGTCGTTTCCTGGGAAGGGTATGTCCACAGTGTTTGCAGAATTAGGTGATTGTACTGATATGCTTGGCTGAAAGGTTTGATTCCTAAATCCCCAGTCTATAGGCTTTAAGGTTTAATGCTTAAATCCACAGTCTGTAGGTTGAAACAGTATGTAGACTGGAACAGTCTGTAGGCTGGATGGTTTGATGTCTAATTCCCCAGTTCCACGGCTTAAGGGTTGGCTGTCTAAATCCTCAGTTTTTAGGCTGAAAAGTTTGTCTAAATTCCCAGTTTCTGGGCTGGAAGGTTTCATGTTTATTTCCCAAGTTTGTAGACATATAGTGTTTTTTTCCTAAATCCCCAGTCTCTATGCTGGGAGGTTGAGGAAGTATCTGACAGGTGGTCCAGAGATCTCTTCCTCCTCCATTGACTGGAGAAGGACAACCAGGTCCACATACTTGACATCTTTACCTGCCTTCATCAATTTCACCATTCTGCAATGGGAGAAAGCATAGCATAAATACATGTAGTAGTAACATGTAACATATATGAATGATTGCTGTAAGAACTGTTCACAATATACAGCAACATAATTTCTGTTTATTGTAATGTATCTGCTTCATTATTATTTGAAAAACTTTCTTTAAGAACAAAAAGGTTACTCTTGTGAAGCCACGCAAACTTTCCTTCAGTTCAAAAAAAATACAAGGCTAAGCAACTGTTGCCTATATAAAAACTACAGACTGAGAGTTGTAAAATATCTTGGAAGAATCTACAATAATGCTAAAACAAAAACAATGCAAAGTTTGTTGTGTTTATCATACAATCAACAGTATTTTAGTTATTTGGAGACACTGTCCACTTGAAGCAGATATAGTGTCGCCTTCACTGTGTATAGCATGCTGTGAACACCTGGCATAATACCACACACCCAGTCACATTATCCTCACACCGGGCCAACCAGTCATGGAATTACACTTATATATGCCTGAGCATTAGCAAGGCAGCTGTACCACTACCATTTTAAATGGCTTTGGTATGTCGCAGCATAGGATCAAACCCGGGGCCTCCCTTACTGGGACATTGTATTGCAAAGTACATGACTGATCAGATATATTATTGAAACAAATGCCTCCAGAAGACACAGATGTACATTGACAAGGTATGGACGTTAAGTAAGTTCAAAGGGCCATAACTTGTTATAATTTAGTCCAATAGTTATGCACAACTACAAACGAAGTAAAGTATTTCATGTGAGAGCTACCAGCAAGAATATGCAAAGTGACTTTTACAAGATTATGGATGGATGCAACATGAACAGATAGAAAGATACATGGACATTTGCAAGGTCTGTTGCACATAGATGTTTCCAGGCGGGGCATAAAAATGCAGATCTACCAGGTATACGTACGTCTGAGGTAGTCTCTTGGCATGCATCGGCATGAAGGGAACATAAATCATCTTAACCCCTAGTCCAACCATGGTGACAGTAAGGTTGTACTTGGTCTGAAACAGAGCGGCACTTAATCATTTAATTAATCGGAAATAGAGATTAATCATCTCAATAAAAGTGGTATAACACAGAGAAGCATCAAATGACAGAATGGATCTAAAACTGACAGGCTTCAAATCATTATGGGTCTGAAACAGCGGCACCAAATCATTGACAGGGCACTAAACAAAGGCAACAAATGGATCTGAAACAGACAGGTATCAAATCATTAACTGGGCCTTAAAGAGAGAGGCAATAAATTGGTCTGAAACAGAGAGGTGTCAAATCATTAACTGTGCCTTAAAGAGAGAGGCAATAACTTGGTCTGAAACAGAGAGGTGTCAAATCATTACCTGTAACTTAAAGAGAGAGGCAATAAATTGGTCTGAAACAGAGAGGTATCAAATCATTGACTGGGTCTTAAAGAGAGAGGCAATAAATTGGTCTGAAACAGAGAGGTATCAAATCATTAACTGGGCCTTAAAGAGAGAGGCAATAAATTGGTCTGAAACAGAGAGGTGTCAAATCATTAACTGGGCCTTAAAGAGAGAGGCAATAAATTGATCTGAGCCAGACAGGTATCAAATCATTAACTGTGCCTTAAAGAGAGAGGCAATAAATTGGTCTGAAACAGAGAGGTGTCAAATCATTAACTGGGTCTTAATCAGAGAGGCAATAAATTGGTCTGAAACAGAGAGGTATCAAATCATTAACTGGGTCTTAAACAGAGAGGCAATAAAAGGTCTGGAACAGAGAGGTATCAAATCAATAACTGGGTCTTAAACAGAGAGGCAATAAAAGGTCTAGAATAGAGAGGTATCAAATCATTAACTTGGTTTGAGACAGAGAAGCACCAAATCCATGAATGGTGTGAAATACTGAGGTGCCAAACCTTTGAATAGGTCTGGAACAAAAGTATTAAATTGGTCTGGAAATGAGACACCAAATCATAAAATGTGTCTGAAACAGAGAGACACCAAATCATTCAATGAGTCTGAAACAGAGAGACACCAAATCATTCAATGAGTGAAACAAAGAGACACCAAATCATTCAATGAGTGAAACAGAGAGACACCAAATCATTCAATGAGTCTGAAACAGAGAGACACCAAATCATTCAATGAGTCTGAAACAGAGAGACACCAAATCATTCAATGAGTCTGAAACAGAGAGACACCAAATCATTCAATGAGTCTGAAACAGATACACCAAATCATTAAATGAGTCTGAAACAGAGAGACACCAAATCATTCAATGAGTCTGAAACAGAGTGACACCAAATCATACAATGAGTCTGAAACAGAGAGACACCAAATCATACAAGGAGTCTGAAACAGAGACACCAAATCATTCAATGAGTCTGAAACAGAGCGACACCAAATCATACAATGAGTCTGAAACAGAGAGACACCAAATCATACAATGAGTCTGAAACACAGAGACACTAAATCATACAATGAGTCTGAAACAGAGAGACACCAAAATCATACAATGAGTCTGAAACAGAGAGACACCAAATCATACAAGGAGTCTGAAACAGAGAGACACCAAATCATTCAATGAGTCTGAAACAGAGCGACACCAAATCATACAATGAGTCTGAAACAGAGAGACACCAAATCATACAATGAGTCTGAAACACAGAGACACTAAATCATACAATGAGTCTGAAACAGAGAGACACCAAATCATTAAATGAGTCTGAAACAGAGACACCAAATCATTAAACGAGTGAAACAGAGAAGCCCCCAAATCATAAAAATGTGTCTGAAACAAAGGTACTAATTCATTAAATGGGTCTGAAATAGGATTGGATTGGATAAGCCGGCATTTTCGCCGATACTTTGCAGCGACATTTCTGTCATTATAGCACAGGGGCACTTATGAGGTGCCCAGGGACTGAATCCGACCGGTCCATTATACTGACACCGACGAGTCAGGCGTAATGCTGTCCCCTTAGACTCGAGCGTTAGGAGGGAAAGCCACTACTGCCAACTGTAAAGTCATTGGTTTGACCCGGCCAGGGGTTGAACCCGAGAGCTCCCGATCCGCAAACCGACGCTCTACCGCCTGAGCTATTGCGGCCGGTGGTCTGAAATAGAGGTACCAAATCATAGAATGAGTCTGAAACAGAGAGGAACAAAACCATTAAATGAGTCTGAAAAAGCAAGGCTCTAAATCATAAAAAAAGATTCCAAACTTCTGAAGGTGCAATTCTGCACATGATATTGCAGCAGTAGTAAGCTGTGAATGATCACAAATAAAATATGATGAAAAGATAAAAGAAAGAAGAGAAAAGGCTTAAAGTGCCTTATAATTCACCTGGAAAAAGATTTGAACATCTACTGGTATAAAGTGAGAAGCAGTAGAGAGCAGCAACAGCTGTACTTGTAGTATGTTACCACCACGGAAACAATGAAGTTATACAAATATTAAAAATATTCAATAAAAGTAATAATAGTTACAATTAATTAATAATTAATATGATAGTAAGAAAACTGATAAAAACAATAACTACTAAGCCTTCTTACAATTACTTCTGCTTCTTTTTATACTTATACTACTTCTAATTATTACTACTGCTACCCTCTCTCTACTATTACTGTAACAGTCAATACTTTGTCTTCTAATATTACATACTATAATAACTACTATATTATTTTTGAACACTATTTAATGGTAAATCAGTGAAAATTATAACTGAAATATATATAATACATTATAGTTGGTATCCAACACTTTGCCTGTATATGTAACAATATCTGATCTCTGTTTGGGGTATTTGTACAAAATTTATGCAGAAAAAAATCATACTTTAGTCTAAGCTTCGACGTTTTCAACAGTTTCTCATTTTTAGGGCAGTCAAACTCACTAATCAACACTTAAATGTACACTCTTTTTAAAAATGATTGGAATGCCTGCTAAAAATAGACAACAACGTCACAAAGGATGATAAGCTAAAAAATATGTGGTCATGTGGTTTAAAAAAGCTAACTATGCAGCATGGCTCAGATTGGGCATACATTTTAAAAATGACATTAATGATTGTAGCATTATGGTTCCCTTTTCAGACAGGTGTAGGACATCAATAAACAGCATTCTGCATGATCTATTTAAGTAACGATGGTTTATTATGATGCTTTATAAAAAATATTGTGGTCCAAACTGTCACATATCACTTTCAATAACAATACAACAAATTATTAAAAAATGTAACAAAAGTAATACCCTTTATATAATAAAAAAATATTCAAAAGAAATACCATGTTACCTTGAAATGGTCAAGAAGCTGCTGCAGTGTAAAGTCAGGGGAGCCCTGAACTACCCATCTGTCCCAGATAGTAAACGACATGCCCTCCCTGAAATGTATCAAAGGTTTGGTTTTGTTTTTTGGGTTTTTCATCCCACAAACAGTATTTCAGTTATCTGGAGACAGTGTTCACTTGAAGCAGATATAATGTTGCCTTCACTGTGTATAGCATGACATGAATACTGGGCCAAACAGTCATGGAACTACCCTTATATTTTTATAAGCGTTAGCAATGGAGCACTACCACTACCGCTTTTTAATGATTTTGGTATGGTACAGCCTGGGATCGGACCAATCGAATCAAGTTTTTTGTTTTGTTTGTTTCTTATAACAACAGCACAGCTATGTGGTGATGTCCAGCTAGATATTGGTGCAGGAAGACCCCAGACATTTGTCTGGGTAAAACCAACAGCACACCGTATGTAAACTGGAAAACTTTCCTAGATGGGAGTTCTCCGTCCCACATGTCGAGGGGCTGGGCAGTTACATGTACAAAAGGGTCACATTTTAACAAACAATCCAGCTACATCTGGACATGCTCCACCTGAGGTATTTATCATCAAACAGAGAAGAAAAAAAAGAAATCATCAAATAAAAGATGACTGCTAGCCGATTTGTATGGTCTCCAAGAAATATATTTAATATGTTTTTGCTTGTAATAATTCTATTAAAGCTGGGAATTTTAGCAGAAACAATATATTGAATGCTTCCGTTACCTGACAACTGTTTTCTCTGCTGGACCAGGCTCAGACAGGACAATCACAGGCAGGCCAAGGTTTAAGAAACAGTTCCTATATTTTTCCAGTGGAAGTCCCTCAACAACTTTTACAAGCTCTGTTGAGATCTGTCAAATGCAACAATATTTTTCACATACATGAGAATATATTTTTGCACAAACACAGCTGCCCCCCCCCAAAACAGTCAATTATAATTTGTGAAAGGACGACCCAAGACAAATGTCTAGGTAAAACCACTAATATACCATTATCAGCTGAAAAGAACTCTTGGCATGAAAGTTTGAATGGGACATGATATGGGGAAATGATAGTATAAATCAGGGACTACCAGATTGACTGCTGGCAGGCTGCCTACATTCATCAATCTGTCACAGCCAATTGTCTGATTTTTTCTTTTGACAATGCAATGTTGTTTGGAATGTTTGGTCATATTAGATACCCAGCTAATTATTGGTATTGGACAACCCCAGGCACATGTCTGGCTACAACCAGCCGCACACCACAGGTCAACTGGAAGACCTTTGTAACTGTATGAAACTGAAACAAATAAATCTGATGCTCAAAGGAGAAACTTATTAAAAACGTTGCACAATACTGAATAACAAATAGGAATAACGTCCTTTCCCTTCAAAAACAAGTGTCTTCAGCTTAGATCCTTTTCTTTTTTTTTTAAATACTGCCCTTGTGAAACTTGACATCAAAGAAGTGATGGAATAAAAAAATAAATGATCAGCATAACTGGATATCCGCATCATCCAAGAATAAACATAGCAGTGTTAATGTACATATATCTTATGGGTGAACATTTATGAAATAGGTGTTAAGCTCTACACTGGTAGTATTACTGCACCTGTAATGAACACTAAAATAATGTCAACAAATTAAGACTGTCCTGCAGCTAAAAACTGATAACTGGATAATCTACAATGGATTAATGTGATGTAGCACTGAAACTGCTTGCTGATAAATATTGATTGTAGATCTGATCTACTGTGTTTTTGGCATATGAAAGTTCCAGCAAAATAGTTTATTTTAAAGACAAAGATGTATTAGAACAGTTTGAAAAATCTCAAGGAGATATAAATCAATATGTATGTATGGCTAGAAAAGCGTACCAATATGCATGGGATAAAGAAGAATTGCGTTATACTGATATATCCGTAATAGCGAGCATCCCTATAATCCAAATGAAAAGACCTACTTGCATTTTGGAGGTATATAGGGGAGACTATCCACAACTGCCTGTCATTGACACCATTATTCAATCATTTATTATTATATTTGTTAAAACACTAAACTTACTTTTCATTTTTTGTTAACAAACATCTATACATATTGTTACATAATTGGAAGCAAAGAATGCAGATCATGTTGGGAGCTGTCTGATCTGCACTATTTAATTTGACTGAATGATTTAATTTTCGGCCGGTTAAAAGTTAATTTAAGGTTAATTACCAGACCGGATACTGCTGCTGTTGTGGTAGCAATGGCAGGAACAATCCTTCCAGCAATTCTTTTGATTTTCAATCTGTCAGCTGTCTCTATCTTATACATGGTGGCACGAAGATTCTGCAACAAAACATGTCAAACCATTGGTTAGGTGGGTTTTACACATGTACAATTATTTCCAAATCATTCTGATGAAGACACATTGAGGAAAGAAATGTTTGTTATTAATTTCAGTTATCATTTGTGCATTTTAGTATTTTTTTGCGAAAGTTTAAGCACTCTTTTTTTGTTATATAACACAGACACAATTATTTGTCATATTGGCGATGTAGAGCTAATAATTGGTGGAGGAAGACCCCAGACTTAAAAAAGTTGGGTAGAACCACCGATGCAGCATAAGTTAGCTAGGAAACCTCCCCACTTGAAAGTTCTTAACCCAGACCTGACTCGATTCCAGGCGGTGTGGGTGTGAGGATTTTAAGAAATACTTAAATATCGATATTTATAAGAAATTAAGGATGATATTTTTGACTACCTGAAATTCATGTACATATAAAAAAATAGGATTTGTAGCTGGACACTACATTTGTAGTATTATGGTACATCAGTACCAAAACAGATTGTCATCGTAACAAAAGCCCTGCTCTATTAACCCTGATTATGTAACACCAATACTAATTCTCAGTCATTGTGAAATGGTGCCAAGCCTGATTGCTAAACACTCTCCAGCAGTGAACATCCAAATCAGAGAGCTTGCAGCAGAAACTGGTTGATCTAGATATACATTGTTCAAGACACTCTCCCACAAACAGTGCTGATCTGAATCAGACAGCCCTCAGGAGGAACTAGTTGATCTTGATGTACATTGTTCTTGATATTCTCCCGGAAACAGTGCAGATCCAAATCAAACAGTCCCAGAAGGAACTGGGTAATCTAGTTATACACTGGTCTAGACATTGATGTACAATGTTCACCTACATTTGTTTCCCTTCAGGCACTTAGCAGGCTAAAGATTTTTAAAAATTAGTTCATACCGCTGCAGCTGCAATGAAGTCTATGTGTCCATTGGTGTCGTCGTCTTTCTCAAAGTCAGCTGGAATCATTGGCTTTAGCACTGTAGAAAAGACAGATATATGTGTAATAGTGATTACAAAAAACAGTTTAGTTTTATTACTGACATAATTATGGTCAAAATTATGACGTCCAGCTAAGTATTGGTGGAGGAAGATCCCAGAGAACCACCGGTACATGGCAGATTACCTGGATAACTTCCCTACAAAGGTTTTTCCATGACTGAAACTCGAACCCATGTGGAGGGGCTTAGGCCTCTTGTGGGCATCCTCAATTTTGTTTTTAAATAAATCACAGGCACAATATGGTTAATATAGTGAAATCCAGCTATTATTGGTGCAATATTCAGTTTGGGCATAAATGGGAACTAATTTGATGAGGGCTGAGCCAAAGGTGCCGTTAGAAAATTCTGGTAATAATTGATAATAAACCTGATTATTACAATTATTAAATATTATTAGCATTTTTATTAAGTATCCCTGTATGATACATTGAAATGTCAACAAAAGACTAGACATATCTTCTATATTGTTAACCAATAGTATATCACTGTCTAGACATATATTAGTCAATTTTGCTTAGCAGTTTATTTTTCTTATTTTTACTTTTTTTTTTAAATATAGCACAGCAACCTATTATGGTCATTATAGTGACATCCAGCTATTTTTTCAGATAAATGGATTAGAAAAACTGCAGGTCAGCTTGAAGACTTTCCCATACTCAGTCTTTAAGATGGAACGGGACTTGAACCCACACAAGAAGAAACTAAGCAAAGGAGGACCTATCCTTCCAAATCCTTCTCACATTTAGTAAGATACATACTTTCAGACTGGTCACGTGCTGACAGAGCTAGCTGTATATCTCTGCCTGCATTCTCCAATTCATCGCTGCTGACTTCTGTTGACTCCGAATTGTCAGGGGCACTCTCATCTACCTCTATAGGCTGGAGCAACGATGGGTTAAAAGTATCATACATTATTCTTGTTTGTTTACTTCCAATTAGTATCCTTTCATTACAATTTTTCAGTGACAAATGAAATCAATTGGATTTATATCAATCTTATATCATTTTTGCATTCTTAGTAACTGTTGCTAAGTTACAAACTTAACTGTTTACCGACTGGCTAAAATCTGTTGGTTTAAAACAAAATCCAAACTTGGAGCATTCCGCTGTTATAAGATGATGTTGCTATGAATCACTTACTTAACAATGTTGCTTTTTGACTGGTTAAAATCAGTTGATTTTAAAAAAGTCCAATTATGCAGTATTCCTCTGGAATTAGTAACTGTTACTATGAACCACAAAACTAAAGAAAGGCAGCTTTTATCATTTGATTATTTGATATTTATGTCAGATAAAGGCGTTAAAATATCGACCACAAAACATAAGAAAATAACAGATTTCTTTGGTTGTGAAATTGAGAAATGGGTTTACTGATAAGGGTGTTTGATGGATAAAGTGACATTTAGTTTTTAAGGTGATCGTTTCTGTGAAATAGTTGTAAAATCAAACTTCAAATAACCAAGTTATGGGACGGACACGATTTTGCTGAAAGGTCATGCTGTGACCTTGACCTTCAAGGTAGCGACCCAAATTTTGCTTGCGACACATCATCTCAATATGGTGATCATTTCTGTGAAATAGTTGTAAAATCAAACTTCAAAAAACCAAGTTATGGGCCAGACACGATTTTGCTTCGAGGTCATGCTGTGACCTTGACCTTCAAGGTAGCGACCCAAATGTTGCGCGTGCATATTGTACACATTGCTACCTATTAACATACCAAGTTTCATGCGCCTAGCTTTAATGGTTTTCAAGTTATCAAAGGATCCAGATTTTTAGCGGACAGACAGACAGACTGACGGACTGACTGACGGATGGAGGGTAAACCTATAGTCCCCTCCGGTGTGAACACCGGTAGGGGACTAATTAAGGCAGCATTATTACCATCTCCAGAACACTGAAATACTGTTGGTTGGACAATAAACCCAACAAACATATATATTGACATCGGACAAACCAGGTGCAAAACTACATTTTAGTATATTAAAGGTAGATATACTACTAACATATTTGTGTCAGAAGTATGTCACAGTTTGGGTCTGATTTTATCTGTTGTTTTTTTTTGTTACATCCAACTGACACAATTATGGCCATATTGGCAACGTCTAGGTAATTAATGGTGAAGGAGACCCCCGATTTTTGTCTTGATAGAACCACAGGCAAACAGATTAGTTAGAAAACCTCTCCATATGAAAGTTCTTACCTCACCGTGTGAGGGGCTGAGGAGTAACAATTGGGAGACTTTAATCCCTCAACTATGGACACCTCACTTAGGTTTGATCCCAGCACCATTCATACATGAACCTGATGCCCTGCCCACTGTCTATTGTGCTACAAGGTTAAACTAGGGATTACCTTGTTGGACGGTATAAACGGCGGAACAGTGACTGCAGTGAGGATCTTCTTTACTTCCCCTTCATCAATCGGAGCTGGGAGAGGCACCTTGCTAATGTCAGCATATAGGTGAGCTGTTGCGATCACAAACTGAAGATGCCTACAATGACACAAAACAAAACACAATTTTCAGTTAAAAGTACTTGACATCATTATCCCAGATGAGGGCATGATACTGTAATAATTTCATGTTCAGGCCACGCTTGGGTGTTGCAGTAGGGATAAGTACCACAACTATTGGGTTATAGTCTCAAAGTCATTAACTTGAGTAGGTCTTCACTTGTAATGTGACTGAAATGTTCATCCCAGAAGACAATTATTTATTGTATTGCTGGCTCTAGCATGGGTCTTCTAATGTCTCTATCTCAACAATGAGGTCTCTATGATAAACCCTAGTTGTGTCAATGTGACTTAAATATAAAAACAAACCAGACCTCTGAATACTTACAAGGGATTGCTAGGGTCGAACTCTATGGGCATTGGAGGTCTTTTTGGTGACTGCCAGAAAGGGGCTGAAATGATTTTAAAAAACACTTTTTTTGCAACAGAAATTAATGTAAGCCATTAAGCAGCTACATTTAGTAATAACAAATAAGTTCTACCGGTATGTTTCCCTTGCTCTCACTCATGCACCTATAAGGTTTATTCCAGGATGGATTAGCCAAGTGTCAGGATCATGGGACTAGATGGAGTTTGTGTCTGCATCATGTCTGGAGTTTACAGCATGATATCACAGTAAAAGCAGCACTGCATTCTCCTTCAAGTGTTCTGTATAACAAAATAGTTTTTGTCGGGACCCATACTTGCCCCCACAAAAAACAAAAAAGAACTCTAAAAAAAACAAAACTATTTTAAGTGAACTTTTATGAAACACAAAACAATTCCACAAACGGGCAACTTTAAATGCAGATTCGAATCAAAGAGCTCCCAGAAGCTGACAGGTTTTAGTCAAAGTGCTCCCAGGGGCTTACAGGTTGTCAGTCAAAGTGTTCCCAGCGGCTTACAGGTTGTCAGTCAAAGTGCTCCCAGTGGCTTACAAGTTGTTAGTCAAAGTGCTCCCAGCGGCTTACAGGCTGTTAGTCAAAGTGCTCCCAGCGGCTTACAGGTTGTCAGACAAAGAGCTCCCAGAAGCTGACAGGTTGTTAGTCAAAGTCCTCCCAGCGGCTTACAGGCTGTTAGTCAAAGTGCTCCCAGCGGCTTACAGGTTGTCAGTCAAAGAGCTCCCAGAAGCTGACAGGTTGTTAGTCAAAGTGCTCCCAGCGGCTTACAGGCTGTTAGTCAAAGTGCTCCCAGCGGCTTACAGGCTGTTAGTCAAAGAGCTCCCAGCGGCTTACAGGCTGTTAGTCAAAGAGCTCCCAGCGGCTTACAGGTTGTTAGTCAAAGTGATCCCAGCGGCTTACAGGCTGTTAGTCAAAGAGCTCCCAGCGGCTTACAGGCTGTTAGTCAAAGTGCTCCCAGCGGTTTACAGGTTGTTAGTCAAAGAGCTCGCAGCGGCTTACAGGCTGTTAGTCAAAGAGCTCCCACAGCTTACAGGTTGTTAGTCAAAGTGCTCCCACTGGCTTACAGGCTGTTAGTCAAAGAGCTCCCAGCGGCTTACAGGTTGTCAGTCAAAGTGCTCCCAGCGGCTTACAGGTTGTTAGTCAAAGTGCCCCCAGCTGCTTATAGGCTATTAGTCAAAGTGCTCCCAGCGGCTTACAGGTTGTCAGTCAAAGTGCTCCCAGCAGCTTACAGGTTGTTAGTCAAAGTGCTCCCAGCAGCTTACAGGTTGTCAAAGTGCTCCCAGCGGCTTACAGGCTGTCAGTCAAAGAGCTCCCAGAAGCTGTCAGGCTGTTAGTCAAAGTGATCCCAGCAGCTTACAGGTTGTTAGTCAAAGTGCTCCCAGCGGCTTTTTTTCTTAGTCAAAGAGCTCCCAGCGGCTTACAGGTTGTTAGTCAAAGTGCTCTCAGCGGCTTACAGGTTGTTAGTCAAAGTGCTCCCAGCGGCTTACAGGCTGTTAGTCAAAGAGCTCCCCCCCACTAAAAGCACCACCCAATCCATCCCTTGTTGGACACTGCCAAAATAAAGAACATAATGGAAAAAGAAGAAGAAAAAAAATCACAACACATTACAGCAAGAAAGCACTAATGACTATATATGTATCAAGTGAACAACAATTCCAACTGACAGAAAGACTGTTAGCTGGACCCAAAACCTGGCAACAACAAATAGATGAAGACAATATTTTACTTACATCCATCACTCAACTTGGTATCCAAGGGGAACACATTGAGCAAACGTTTTGCCTGAAAAAAGACCAGTGTAATAATATATTATTATTAATAATAATGATAATAATAATAATAACAATAGTTATACTGTCAAATCACCATAGAATGAAAGATCATTGGACCGTTCAAATTATCCATAATTATTAATGTAACCTACCTCAGAGACATTGTTGACTGCAGCTGTCGTTTGATTGTATGAAGCCAGTAAGGTTATATCAATGGAAGCTGATTTAAGTGTTGCTACTTTATTGTTTAATCTACTTTTAAGATTTTTGATTGTTATGACAATCTGGCCATATATTTGGTAGGTATAACTTTGTATAGGTATCAGAAAGAAACCCAAGATGACAGAAGACTATACATTTTGTTATTGAACTATCTGTTGTCAAAATTTGTTGGACTCTCCACTGGCTGTGCTAAGAAAAATAGTTGTTGTTGTTTTGTTACATCACACCGACACAATTATTGTCATATTGGTGATGTCCAGGTAAGTATTGGTGGAGGAAGACTCCAGACTTATATGTGGGTAGAACCACTGGCGCACTACAGAAAACCTCCCCACATGAAAGTTCTTGCCCAGACTGGGACTCGACATCCAGCTACAATTATGAACTACACACTGCCAGTCAGCTGGAAGTACTTTTTACATTTAAGCTCATTCGTCAACCTGGACCCAAACCCTTGCCATAATGAGCTGGAAAGTCAGCAATTTTAACCTCAGCCATCTTAGAAGTGATGAAGGGTCTTGGTATCTTGGAAACAATGAAAAACAGAAACTGATGGAGAGCTGCCATAGTTGGAGTTACACTATACCCAGAACAAACCTCGACCATTCATGATAATAAATAAGTAATTGGGATAAAAGGCTCAGGTAAATATTTTATAAATCACCAACCTTGTGATTGAAGTATTTTTCAAACTTCAGGCGTCCAATTGTAACACACTGCTGCCAAGAGGAGGGTCGCTGCTTGAGGACCTTACACGTCTGTATAGCGCCATCTATACTTTCCCCTGACTGAAGTCTCTATAAAACGTAGATAACTCAGGTTGCAAACCAATTGAAATAACAGGCAGATGTATATACAGAAGGTTTCTCACAATAAATTTGTTTAGAACTTAACCTCTGATACCCAAACAGTTTAAATTAAAGGTTGTTCATACATAAGGTAGTTTATTGGGTTTATTGTCCCACCACCAGTATTTCAGTTATTTGGAGATGGGGTCTACTTGAAGCAGATATTGTGTTGGGTACACTGTGAATAGCATGCATGCCATGAACACCTGGCATAATACCACATTATCCTGACACCAGGCCAACCAGTCGTGGAACTGCCCTTATATGTGTTAAGTTTTAGCAAGGTCGCCATACCACTACCATTTTAAATGACTTTGGCATATCGTGGCCCAGAATCGAACCCGGTGCCTTCTGTACCTGCCCTTACCTGGAGCCGATACTCTACCGATTCTGCTACAAGGTCCAGTTTTGTAATCCTGCTAAACCATTTTGTTGAAAGAACTATGCAACAAGTTACATTCTTAACCTAAATGTGTTGGTGAAGCAATATTTCATCTTGGATAAGATATAAAACTAAGTAAATAAGAATGTTAAGAAAAGCTAAAAGTGCATCACACACCGAGTCAACCAGTTGTGAAACTATCCTTATATTTGCTTGAGCATTAGGAACTGAAATGCCACGGCATTTTTTACGACTTTTGTATGTTATGGCCCAAAATTGAGATCTACAATACTTGTTGTACAGAAGGGAAAAATTACAAATCAATTGTTTTTGGTGCTTACTTTATCAATTCTGTGCTTAAGTTTCAATTTTTGTTTTAATATATAGAAGTGAAGAAAGCATTTTTTTCTGAAGCTAAACCATCAAACTGTGCTTTAGTTTTAAATTTTAATTTTAATATATACTGAAGGACAAAAGATTTTTTTTCTGGAGCTAACTTTATCAAACTCTGTGCTTTAGTTTTAAATTTTAATTTTAATATACTGAAGGGAACAAACGATTTTTATCTAGAGCTATCTTTATCAAACTCTGTGCTTTAGATTTAATTTTTAGTTTTAATTTCTCAGTTTGATATCATTCCAAGGTTTCAGTTGCATTTATATACAGTCCACTCGCATTTTCTCGACTACTTTTAAGTCGATTTTCCATTATCTCGACCAGGTTTGTTAAGTCCCAATTTTGTTCGTTCTTTATCTTTTATAAAAATAAATGTTTATGTTGATTTTTTTATCTCGACAAATTCATTATGTCGACTAGAAAATCTAAGTCCCAAGCTACTAGATTGCTATTTAATGTCACAGTTTATCTCGACTCGCAAAATTATCAGTGGCGACCGCGAGAGGTGTGAATAACATCACGCACCAATCATCACTCGCTGCTAATTGGTGTCGCAAACTGATGCCATTAACGAGTGTCGTTAATTACTCAACGCTGTTTGCTTCCATACCCAAGCTGAATAAACAGAAGTGTTTATGTAATTAAATGTTATTAGTGTCGTGTCAAAATATGAGCAATTCTGCAAGGTATATAAGTAGCGTTATGCTTTTTAAACCTGCGTCAGTTTTTATGACTCTCACGACTATGTCTAAATTGTCTGAACCCCAAACGCCTGTCGAACAATCCAGAGAAGGGCCCGGTATCCAACCCGGGAGGATATCTGGATCGACTGCTGAGAAATCTAGAGAAGGACCTGGTACCCAATCCGGCGGGGATATCTAGACTATCGGCAACAGTGTATTTAATGTTGTAATGTCTTGCTTGTTAATCGTTTTCAAATTCGTATTGAAATAAAACATGACAAAATTAATGTCTCCAATCTTATTTGTTCGCAACCATTTGTAATTTTCACATAGTGTAAAATTTCCGGTGCTCTAATACTGCAGAGTAACTCCCCTTTAGATTAAGTGTGCCATAAAAGCCACAAAGTGACATGAAATATGAAAAAATGAGGCATTTACAGTCAGAAAATGAATACAACTCACATGGAGAAATAAATTGAAAATATATATTACAAAAAACAAATGGAAAAAATGAGTTTAATGTCATTTGTTTTAAAATTAACGATTTGAAGAAAAGAACCAAGGAATAATCCCTTTTCTGAATGTTGAGGTAAACAATAGACATACCCAAATAACACAGCTACTGTTATCTCGACAATCTGATATCTCGACTTAATTTGAAAAGTCCTGACGATATCGAGATAACGAGAGTCGACTGTAATATGGTACAAATGGCCATGTCAAACTTAAATAGTAGAGGATGACACAAAGCTTTTCATCGAACCAACAGGTTTTCTACGGCCTCTTCACACAAAAATGGGGCAAAATAAGGAATTCCTTACCAGTTTTATTTGAAATTACCATTAAGTTCTTACATTACATCATCAGGTTGCCCACCATAATCCCTTGTTCTGTCCATGCTTGAAAGACAGGCACCTGTTGACCAATGTGTCAGGACTGACTGGCCAAGGAACCATGTTGCTTTCAAGGATGGACATCCCAAGGTGTACCTACTATCACATCTTTACTATTCACAAGAAATAGAAAACTGAAAATACAACTTATGAAATATTTTGAGGTTAATTGTTTTAAATTTTTTATTTTTTTTAAACAAAAGGTAGGGAAAATAGAGCTATTTTTTATTAAAAAGTAGGTAAGAGTAGGAAAAGTAGGGACCAGTAGAAAGGCTGAACCAACTACTCAGCACATTAGCAGAAATACCTTCTAACATGGAAGTTTGGTCCCAACTTGGACTCCAATCCATGCACTGACATGCTGCAGATTGGTCATAATCTATAACAGTAGATTGAAATTAACCAATCACATACTAAAGTGATTAATGAAAATTAAGCTTTGATTGGTTCAAGTTGTGTTCAATAGGTTACCTGTATCACAGTCTGTGTATCAGAGTTTGTGCTCCAAAACTTGTTGAACAAATTTGGCTTCTGGTCGAATGAGCTGGCAAACTGTAAAAAGAAAAAGTATACACACATTATTCTGCTAAATGAATACAACTTAAACAATATTAATTTTCAGCCTTATAGTCTTCCTCACAAACTAAATTACAAACAAAACTCAAGTTTTAAAGTAAAACTGTAATCCATTGGCTTATGAATACCTGCACCCACACCCTGCACATAAATTCTCTTATGCTGTCTATTGCTATAAAAAAAAATTCTAAATATATCTCAGCAAGGAATTATGATTATTATAGTGATGTCTAGCTAGAAAGTGGAGAAAGACCCCAGACAAATGTCTGGGATAAACCACTGACACACCTTCTCTCTTATAACAATGTCTGAAATATTGTTAAAAGGGGCATGAACTCCTGCAAGTTTCATCTAATCATTATTAAAATAGCATGCTCATAGGTTCTTATGTTACATAAGTTTCTCTAAATTGAAGTCCAACTGTGTATAAAACAGAACATAATAGAGTCCATTAACAAAATGGACAGTTGGATAATAAATTATAAACGATTGGAAGTTGGTGGTGGAGGTGGAATACCAAATAAAAAGACCTACTTTTTGGACTACCTCGGATATTATCTAACAAGGGAGACAATTTCCTTTTCACCACTGTACCCCATACACAACTCTATAGAGTACCGTACTTACTCACTTTTAAGAATATTCGCTTATAAGACGACCCCCTACTTCACCTGTGAAATTGCCGGTTTCTGCTTCGGCCCGCTTATAAGACGAGTCGAAAAAAATGAACAGGAGCGTCGACCAGTCATGCTGTCTCAACAAAAGGGTTAATTGGTAAACAGTGACTGTAGTTTTCACACGTTGCGGGATGTATCTAGTCTCAGATGCACTGCTATCCTGTAGCTTGTGGCGGCATGACATAATTTCTTTGATCTACGTCACCAGGTCTGGTATGACAGTACACGATATATCGGGGAACAGTGCACTGTCCTTGTGTACATGCCACCAATCAATAATTTCATGGAGAAATGTAATTGACAGCCGCTTATAAAAACACATCGTTCACTCCCTCACTGTCAAACTGCTCCGATCCATATCACCTTGACAACAGCTTATCTCAGAGTCAGTCACTTGACCTGTGTAATGAGGCAAGTCTACACAGAAACGCCAAGTAAATTGCTTGGTGTATTTGGCAGACTAAAGTTGAAAGTTTGTTTCAGTGTTTACTGACGGATAATAAGCTGTGTTTCATGCAGAACAAAGGAAAATGTATGTGAGACAGTTAATCGTTGACCGACAGAATTCAAAGTTCAATAAAGGTTAGTTATCGGGGGCCGATAATGACGGCACTTCGGGTCATTGCATAACTGCTAACAAGTTTATGTGGTATGTTTTCGCCATAAAACAAAGTGAAAACTTTTTGCCAGGTCGCTAGCCACGCCTATAAGATGAGCCTCACACTTTGAACATGAAATTTGAAGGAAAAATCCCCATCTTATAAGTGAGTAAGTATGGTATTATTACAGGTGAACAGGTATGCCTTACCTTGTCTCTTGCCCACTGGATACAGTTCTCTATATTGGCAGGGAAAGACTTGAGAGTACAATATGGAACTTCTTCATCTTGAGGGTCCCTCTGTTACAGGAAACAATATATACATATATTAAAATGTTCACTTAGGAATAATTGTCTAATTTTTATTTCAAGTCTGGAAATCTTTTTTTTTAATATTTGGGAATCAATATGTTGTGGGAGGCTTTAGAGCAGAGCTCTCTCTGCTGCACCACATTGGCAAGATTTAGACTTAACCAATATCTTATATCCAGGTGCAGTACCTTTGTGATTTTCTTGCGTTTTTAGACACATACACTGAATGCACATAATTATGACCATTTTGACAACATCCAGATGGATAAAAAAAAACATGAAATACACATCCAGGTACAGCCACAGATAAACAGCAGTTCACTCAGCTTGGGACTTGGACTCCCCAGAAAGAGGAGACAAGCAGTTTGAAGGTACAGAGAAATTTGTATTTTGGGGTTTTACGGCAAACCATCACTTAACAGATCATACAGTGCAGGACACAGAGAAATATTGCTAACACTTTTTCAGTTATCTACATATAATATAAGATAGAAGGATTACTCAGCACAATTCTTGGAACAAAACTAGCTCATATATTAAACATGATAACAGTTATTGTAAGTATACATAAATCATAATCTTAGCCTTTCGTTTGTTTGTTCGGTTTATCGTCTCACCAACCATATTTCAGTTATCTGGTAATGGTGTCCACTTGAAGCAGCTATAGTGCTGCCTTCACTGTGTATAGCATGCCTTGAAGACCTTGCATGATACCACACCCTGTCACATTATCCTGACACAAGGACAAGCAGTCGAGGAACTAACCTTACATTTGCTTCAACGTTAGCAAGAGAGCTAAATCACTACCATTTTCAACCACTTTGGTATGTCATGACCTGTGTTCAAACCTGGGGCCTCCCGTACCTGGAGCCAATGCTCTACTGATTGAGCTACCAGGTCTGGTAATCTAAGCTGTTATAATAATAACAATAAATTTAACCAAAATCATCATAACAAAAAAATCAACAATATAATGAAATAGAATTAACCATTTATATTATGATGACAATTCTTAAAATCGTAACAATAATTATTAAAACTATTGAAGACATTAGTAGATAGTCTCCCTTGAATAATCCTTACATGCAAGTAGGTCTTTTTATTTGGTGTACTTGGTTTTAATGCTTGTACTCCTAAAAGTGTATGCTGACTTTTATGCCTTTCTTGTGATACCCTGGTCCATCATCATCTACAAACACTGCCATTTTGTTGTTTAAATGCAATGGATTTAATGCTCATATTTATGCAAAAGTAACAAATTTTACTTTTTGATATTGCCCCATCTGCAAAAACACAGGCGACACAGTCCAAGAATTCCAACTAAAAAAACCTACCTACTATTTAGACTACCTTAGATATAATCTAACAAGGGAGACTATTTAAATTTCGACAATGTCCCCCATAACTTTAGCACACTGTCAACATGAGAAACAAAACTTCAGTAAAAAAAAATCAAACCTGGCTGCCATAAGACTCTGTGACGTGGGCTACAATGACCTGTGTATGACCTTTTGTTCCCATGGTTCCGGACTCTAACAGGCTCCGCTGGGCAGTTACACATCGACTGAAATAGTACCAGAACAAATAATCCATAAAATGCCAAAGTTCAAGTTAAATTGTACCAGAATAAATAACACAGTTAATGCCAAGGTTCAAAAAACACCAATTGAAATGGTACGTTTACATATGTTACAGTTTATTGTCAAACTGTCTTAAAATTACCCACACATTAGCTTAAAATAAATGTACCAGCATGTTATGGGGATAATGTGCAAGTAGCCTACTAAGCTCTGTTGGTACTGCATGGGCCCTAAGCGAAGAGTCTCGGGTTTGAGACATGGACTGACTACACATTTTTCTCTGCCTAACAGAATTAATGACCTGTGGTCGTTAGGGTACAAGTGTTTGAAAAGTGCTTGTCATTTGCTTATTTTTACAACTGACGGCTATTTCAAAGCATAACTTCAAAAAATTTACAGCACTGTGCAGGATTTAAACCCGGGCTGAGAGAGTGAGTGGTCAATATCATTACCACTGAGCTAAAGTGTCAACTCACCAACAAACAGGAATGAGATACATTGGTGAAATGGAGATTGTCTCCCTTGTTAGTTAATATCTGAAGTATTCCCAAAACAAGGTAGATCCTTTTAGTTTGAATATTTGGACTTTATCACCAGATATTTTGTAGATATTGGAATTACAAACAGTGAAATTTCTTACTTTTGCATAAATATAAGCTTAAAACCTTATAGAGGTTTGTTATTTAAAAAAAGAAAATTTAAGTGTATGGTGATGATGGTTTACCTGGGTATTACAAGAAAGGCAGAAAAGTCAACATACATTCTAAAGAGAACAAACATAAAAACTGAGTAAAACAAAAGATCTAACTGCATTTAGGGATTATTCAGGGGAGACTATTCATTAATGTCTTATTGGTAACATACTTCTAAGCTTGGTACTGATGCTCTTACAACTGGGTGCCGTTGTCAGGTTTAGAAACATTTTCAGATAGAACAGTCCCAAACACAAGGAGTAAAGCCTTAGTTCAAGACCTGTTTTATAACCACCATGTAAGATTATTACCAAGCAAGCTAGAACAAAGTTGTGTCCAATACTTCCTGAAAGATTTTTCAGCATTACTGGTACAAAAAAACCACATCTGTAAATAACTGTATGCTCGTTGTTTTCCTGTAACAATTACTTGTCAGCATATATAGGTAATACAAAGTTATAATCTTCTTTCAAGCAACTGCTCATTCAGCCGACTATACAGTTTACCCCATTGAAATTGGGTGTTTTTGTTAATCCCATACTATGGCAGCCGACACATGGTGCAGGAAAGTCATATTATTGACCCGAAAAACCATTGCAGGTACCCATTTAAACACCTGAGTGGAGTGGAACAATTTGGGGTAAACTTCTTGCTCAAGGAAATTAGCTGCAACCTGGACTGGGTTGGAACCCAGATTCACTGGAATATTCCCCTCCTCAAGTAAGATTATCTCAAAGCTAGTGATATATACATAAAAACACAATTATTCCCATGGTTTTCTTCATTTACTTCTTCAAATTTATTTATTAACATATCTTTTAAATGATTTCCCACTGATTATTTAGTATAAACCTTACCTATCGACGTATCTTCTAGCTTCAACATTGTCCAGGGCATTGACGATGATGTCTTGCATCTCAAAGAAATGGTCTGGGTAGTGAGATTCCTCTGTCTGGGGACACACCTTGTGTTGCTGGGGTTCAATGTTCAGGCCTGAAACACATCAGTATGAATTTTTAATTGAAAGAACCCTGTTAAGCAGTTAGCTAAGTGTCTGCTTAGGGTACAGAAGGCCCCAGTTATACAGTAAGTGAAGTATGTGCTACATGTACAGGAGGTTCCAGTTACACAGTTAGTGGAGTGTGTGCTCCAGCTACAGACAGTTCCAGTTACACACTTAGTGGAGTGCATTTTTAAGCTGCATGTACAAAAGGCCCCAGTTACCATTAGTGGAGTGTGTTCTCCAGATACAGGAGGTTCCAGTAACATAGTTTACTGGAGTGTGTGCTCCATGTACAGGAGGTTCCAGATACACAGTTAGTAGAGTGTGTGCTTCTGGTACACCCAGACACAGTCAGTGGAGTGTGTGCTCCAGGTACAGGGGGTTCAAGTTACACAGTTAGTAGAGTGTGTGCTTCAGGTACAGGAGGTTCCAGTTAAACAGTTAGCAGAGTGTGTGCTTCAGGTACAGAAGGTTCCAGTTACACAGTTAGCAGAGTGTGTGCTTCTGGTACACCCAGACACAGTTAGTGGAGTGTGTGCTTCCGGTACAGAAGGTTCCAGTTACACCGTTAGTGGAGTGTGTGCTCCAGGTACAGAAGGTTCCAGTTACACAGTTAGTGGAGTGTGTGCTTTAGGTACAGAAGGTTCCAGTTACACAGTTAGTGGAGTGTGTGCTCCAGGTACAGAAGGTTCCAGTTACACAGTTAGTGGAGTGTGTGCTTCAGGTACAGAAGGTTCCAGTTACACAGTTAGTGGAGAAGGTTCCAGTTACACAGTTTACTGGAGTGTGTGCTTCAGGTACAGGAGGTTCCAGTTACACAGTTAGTGGAGTGTGTGCTCCAGGTACAGGAGGTCCCAGATACACAGTTAGTGGAGTGTGTGCTCCAGGTACAGGAGGTTCCAGTTACACAGTAAGTGGAGTGTGTGCTTCAGGTACAGAAGGTTCCAGTTACACAGTTAGTGGAGTGTGTGCTCCAGGTACAGGAGGTCCCAGATACACAGTTAGTGGAGTGTGTGCTCCAGGTACAGGAGGTTCCAGTTACACAGTAAGTGGAGTGTGTGCTTCAGGTACAGAAGGTTCCAGTTACAAACCTTAGCTATGTTAAGGTTATTTACAGAAACAGGGTCTTTCTGCTGACCTGCTATTATCAGGGCAGATAACTCTAGACTTTAAAGTCATTAAAAACACACACATACCAGCATGTACCGCAGGTAAGCTTGTTGTTATCCCTGCATTAAAATGTGTAGCCTAAACTGAGATTTATTATCCTCGTGGTATGGGGGTTGAGAAGTTAATGGTAATGACTTTAATGTACTCGGCTAGGGATACATAATTGTAATTGTCACAACAGATATATACTAGACAAGTAAGACCTACTGGTATTTTTGTCATTTAGGATATATTAATGATAATAAAAGAAATGACTTACCAGAATTTATTTGTAACACAACTGAGGCAGCTGTTGTACTCTTTGGTTGCTAAGTAAATGAAATGGTAAAATACATTATATGCTATACATTCCTGCATTCCAAAAAAAACTTTATATTTATTATGTTACAGTGTAACCTCTTATCCAGCAATGGTGAGTTTAGGTGGTGTAAGTAATAAACATCTGGTAATAATGTGCATCTTTTCAAAGTAATTTACCAAAAGGGATCATTTTTTATATTACATTTTTATGTTTATGTGTAGACTAAATTTTCTTGAAGTGTATCTGCACAACTTGTCCTGGATTTGTTATAAAGGTAATAATAATAATTATGATGACTTTTTATCTGACAGGCAACCCAGCCGGCTTTAGTAAGAACAACAACAGTTTTCTTAAAGGCTCTATTTCATGAAAAAGGCCATTCAGTAGAACTTGTTAAAATACTTAAATAGCAAATTACTGATTTTAGGCAATATATTTCAAGAGAATAAATGATTTTTTCAGTTGACAGGTCAACATTTATGGGCTTTATCAAATTACAACAAACTGAATCAGAATACCATCTAAAAAACATCAACAGACAAATATAGATCTGGTGTAGGATACTTGTAATTCATAAATTTAAACAATGAATCAAATAAAAAAAAATAAAAGTTTTGAAGTATAATTTTTTTCCAAATATATTTCAACGACTAATTATAGTAATGTCGAAGTGGATACGACCTGTGGCTCTCTGCAGGTCAGCTGGCAGACCTTCCGACAGTAAGTCCTTTTCCCTAAACATGATTTGTGCCAATACGATGAGAGGCTAAGCATTCCCAAGTTGGTGACTGCCACTATGGCTTGGGCAACCCATCACCCCATCACAAGTAAATTTAAAGTTTTTCAAGTATTTTGAAAAATAATATCAGTTTTCCATAAATTACATTTTTTATAAGCTATAAAGATTTCATAATAATGCGTTTCTCTCTGACCTACCCGTATATGTTGTGGCCTGAAGAGAAACTGTCTATTCAGGTTGGACTTCTCTATGAGGTCGTTGTCAGTGATGGTGATCTTGCCTGGGGGTAGGCTGGAGATACCCATCATGGCATAGTTCTTCATCATCTCACACCCAATGGCACCACAGCCAATCTGTATCATTAACCATCATCATCATTATAGACATTATTATAATAATTATCTAAGTTATCATCATCATCATCATCTCACACTCAATGGCACCACAGCCAATCTGTATCATTAACCATCATCATCATTATAGTCATTATTAAAATAATTATCTAAGTTATCATCATCATCATCTCACAGCCAATAGCACCACAGCCAATCTGTATCATTAACCATCATCATCATTATAGTCATTATTAAAATAATTATCTAAGTTATCATCATCATCATCTCACAGCCAATAGCACCACAGCCAATCTGTATCATTAACCATCATCATCATTATAGTCATTATTAAAATAATTATCTAAGTTATCATCATCATCATCTCACAGCCAATAGCACCACAGCCAATCTGTATCAACCATCATCATCATTATAGTCATTATTATAATAATTATCTAAATTATCATCATCATCATCTCACACCCAATGGCACCACAGCCAATCTGTATCATTAACCATCATTATTATAGTCATTATTATAATACTTATCAAAGTTATCATTATCATCTCACACCCAATGGCACCACAGCCAATCTGTATCATTAACCATCATTATTATAGTCATTATCATAATACTTATCAAAGTTATCATTATCATCTCACACCCAATGGCACCACAGCCAATCTGTATCATTAACCATCATTATTATAGTCATTATTATAATACTTATCAAAGCTATCATTATCATCTCACACCCAATGGCACCACAGCCAATCTGTATCATTAACCATCATTATTATAGTCATTATTATAATACTTATCAAAGTTATCATTATCATCTCACACCCAATGGCACCACAGCCAATCTGTATCATTAACCATTATCATTATAGTCATTATTATAATACTTATCAAAGTTATCATTATCATCTCACACCCAATGGCACCACAGCCAATCTGTATCATTAACCATCATTATTATAGTCATTATTATAATACTTATCAAAGTTATCATTATCATCTCACACCCAATGGCACCACAGCCAATCTGTATCATTAACCATCATTATTATAGTCATTATTATAATACTTATCAAAGTTATCATTATCATCTCACACCCAATGGCACCACAGCCAATCTGTATCATTAACCATTATCATTATAGTCATTATTATAATACTTATCAAAGTTATCATTATCATCTCACACCCAATGGCACCACAGCCAATCTGTATCATTAACCATTATCATTATAGTCATTATTATAATACTTATCAAAGTTATCATTATCATCTCACACCCAAGGGCACCACAGCCAATCTGTATCATTAACCATTATCATTATAGTCATTATTATAATACTTATCAAAGTTATCATTATCATCTCACACCCAATGGCACCACAGCCAATCTGTATCATTAACCATCATTATTATAGTCATTATTATAATACTTATCAAAGTTATCATTATCATCTCACACCCAATGGCACCACAGCCAATCTGTATCATTAACCATTATCATTATAGTCATTATTATAATACTTATCAAAGTTATCATTATCATCTCACACCCAATGGCACCACAGCCAATCTGTATCATTAACCATTATCATTATAGTCATTATTATAATACTTATCAAAGTTATCATTATCATCTCACACCCAATGGCACCACAGCCAATCTGTATCATTAACCATCATTATTATAGTCATTATTATAATACTTATCAAAGTTATCATTATCATCTCACACCCAATGGCACCACAGCCAATCTGTATCATTAACCATCATTATTATAGTCATTATTATAATACTTATCAAAGTTATCATTATCATCTCACACCCAATGGCACCACAGCCAATCTGTATCATTAACCATCATTATTATAGTCATTATTATAATACTTATCTAAATTATCATCATCATCATCTCACACCCAATGGCACCACAGCCAATCTGTATCATTAACCATCATTATTATAGTCATTATTATAATACTTATCAAAGTTATCATTATCATCTCACACCCAATGGCACCACAGCCAATCTGTATCATTAACCATTATCATTATAGTCATTATTATAATACTTACCAAAGTTATCATTATCATCTCACACCCAATGGCACCACAGCCAATCTGTATCATTAACCATCATTATTATAGTCATTATTATAATACTTATCTAAATTATCATCATCATCTCACACCCAATGGCACCACAGCCAATCTGTATCATAAACCATCATCATCATTATAGACATTATTATAATAATTATCTAAGTTATCATCATCATCTCACACCCAATGGCACCACAGCCAATCTGTATCATCAACCATCATCATCATTATAGTCATTATTATAATATTTATCAAAGTTGTCATCATTACCACCATTGCACAGCTTATAGTACTACAACCAACCTGTACAGAACCATCATCACCATTGCCATCATTACCACTGACATCATTGTTATCATCAACTTAACAATGCATACCTTTATTTATATTTTTCAGAAAAAAGTTCATCGGCCATACCTTAATTAAATAAACATACTTTAAAAAACATAGTTTAACAATAATATAAATCATCTCTACTCAAGGTAAGCAAGGGTTGTTGACGGAGAGCTAGTGATATCAGATAAAGTAGAATTTAAAATCACATTGCTAACACAATATATAGCACATTTTTAGAAAATAAAACTACAACACAATATTGTTCTTCGTTTTCCTAGTATCTGGATAGATCCATGAACACATACCAGATTAGCTGGAAGATCTCCTTACATGACAATGTGGGACACAGGTAAATAGTGTCCCCTTGCTATCTCTAAAACAATTTCATTTGGACCACTCAGTGTTTATGGTTGTACTCATTGGTGTAGCTGACGAGTATGGTGCTTCCATTGTGATGCACATTTAAATTCTTGTTATTTATGTAACATAGAAAGAAAAATGTGCAGCCAGTCCAAGACTCAAAGCCAGGGCCCTTCGCTAACAAGGTGATTGCTCTGCCGACTGAGCCACGAGACTACTAACAAACTCTCTGCCTATCACCCCACCACACTTACTTATTAATTGTTGTTCGTAAATTATGAAACTATGATTGAGAAGAATAAACATACATGTGCATATTTTTGTTTATAAAACACATCTTTAGACACTTTGCTGAATTTAGTGTTTATTTTTATGTTTTCTTTTTGTTTTAAGTTTGTGAGAGTAGTACTTTCATTGCTAATTAACTTTATTTTATAACAACATAACTAGAAAATTCATGAAATAACAACATATATATGTTACTCTAACAAAAAGAGTTTTGTACAAAAATGCAAACATTTGGGTCGCAAACAAGATTTTGGTGTCTACAAGTTTTGATTATATATATATAAAAAAAATCAAACTGGAAATTTTTGCAATATTTTTGATTAGGCTATATTTAATAAGCCAAAAGCAAACTTCCATTTTGATCTTTCTTTAATGTCCATTGAAACATACCATGAAAAGCTTGAGTCTCTGAAGTTTCTGCAGGCATGTGTCTCCCACACAAATTCTTAATGCATCGTAACGATCACATCTGAAAACAGAGAAAACCCTGTTAGTTTTCATACAAGGTTAGAAATATTTTTTTTGTAGTGATTTGTTTATTGGGTTTATCATCCCACCAACAGTATTTCAGTTAGCTGGAGATGGCGTTCACTTGAAGGTGCAGTTAGCAGTTATCTGCGTTGGTAATATGATTGAAGCTTTCAGCCAACCTGGAGCCTCCTGTACCTGGAGCCCACTTCAAGTGAAAGGTATTTGTTAATCCGGAACAGTCAATATAATGAACTACTGCTGGCAAATGAGCATAAAATAATGCTGTGGTAAAATAAACAACACACTATGATAAGCTAGAAGACTCCCCTTACATGATAGTTTTTGCCCCAACTGGATTCTTCACTTTTTATTTTTTGTCACATCTCACTGACACAATTACGGTCATCTTTTGGCAGCATCCAGCTAATGATTGGTGGAGGAAGACCCCAGACTTTATGTCTGGGTAGAACCACCATCGCACCGCAGGTTAGCTGGAAAACCTCCTAACATGGAAGTTCCTGCCCCGATCAGGACTCGAACCCATGTGGTTTTAATAACTTATAATACTGACATAAAATAGCTTGAGCAACAAACTGTTGTTTGGTAAATAATGCAAGCCCAGGCATGGATACAATCGACACATAAAGTGCTCATTGACACAGACTGTATGCATTTGGCAGTTAGCTCCCTTGACTAGTTCTTCATTGACTTCTTGATTGGGCAAAACCTGTGTTCTATTTTCAGTCCTTTGTGCAAAATGTATACATGGGACATTAAGGATTGTGGAATGGCAACTTTACAATAAGTCATGTGAGTACTGCAACACATATTTAATTTAAAAAGGCACAGGACAATGCTATTCACATGTCAGTCAGTTGTGTAAATTCACGTGAGGTATGTTTGTTTGTTTATTGGGTTTATCATCCCACCAACAGTATTTCAGTTATCTGGAGACGGTGCCCACTTGAAGCAGATATAGTGCTACCGTCACTGTGTTTTGTTTGTTTATTGGGTTTATCGTCCCACCAACAGTATTTCAGTTATCTGGAGACGGTGCTCACTAGAAGCAGATATAGTGCTGCCTTCACTGTGTACAGCATGTACAGCATGCCGTGAACACCTGGCATGATACCACACCCAGTCACATTATATTGACACCAGGCCAACCAGTCGTGGAACTACCCTGATATTTGTGAAGAGTGATAGCAAGGAGCCATACCACTGGTATGTAGCTGCCTGGGATTGAACCCCGGGCCTCGGTACCTGAAGCGGACGCTCCACCGATGGCACTGCCAGGTCACGTCGGGTATAATAATAAAAATTAACATATGCTCAATGGATACAACAAGATGCAAAGTGGATACATACAGGACAAAACAAATGTGTATTAGATGAAAAACATGACAGTGAGAGAGCGAAATCCGCCCATCTTTTATATTTTAGGTAATTATACAATTTGCACAAGCAAAACATTGTACAACAAACAATTAAATGAATGTGAATGCAAAAATGATAATGAAAACAAATACCCACACAATTAATAAGATGTAAATTATCATGAAATAGACATGAAATAAGTGAACTGTAAATGATGCATACTAGTAATTCCACAAGATTTTGACCATACCAAAATAGCTATAAAAATAAAATAAAAGAGAAACAATGCTGTTTCTGTAAATCGTCTTTGTAATTCTTTTTTTTTTAAATTGTTATTCATTCACTGACATTGGTTTTTTATCAGTTATTGTACAGTAAGCATTTGTACATCTCTCTTAAATTTTTATCTTAAACAGTTCAATATCCTTTGCAAACGTGGTCTACAATTTAGCAACTAGGGCTGAATGGACAAGTTCTAGACACAAAATAGATGTCAGGCTGTCAACTAGGTCTTCTCCAAATATAGAAAGTACACAGGAATATTTTTGCAACAAATATAGGAGTTTTTTGCATAGTTTTAATGCAAAATATAGGAGTTTCTAATTAAAATAGTTTAATTTTCTGGCACTAAATACTAACAGTTCTTACCTGTACACTGACTCTTTCTACAATAATCCATGTCCAAAATGTCTATATAAATATGAAGCAAACCATTAACTTTGAACAACAGCATCACAATCCAGGCCAAAGGCTGCTGCAAAACACATCACCATTACCACCATCTGAATGGTCACCTAATGGTGTCCTAGTGCACTGCCTTGCAAGGTGACTATACAGATGATGAAGAGGAGCACAACAACATTGTCCAAAGAAGTGTGATGCTGTTGCAGGCATTGAAATTCTCTTACTTGTAAAAAGAAGAAGCCGAAAGCAGTATCAAAGCAATATTTACTCTCTTCATTTATTGGTCACAAATTTAATATACTGTAGGAATATTTGAAAATACAGGAAAATATGAGAAGTATGTTTTTCAGAATGAAAGGATTTTGATCCAAAATATAGAAGAAATATAAGGAATATAGGAATCAGTTGACAGCCTGAGATAAGGACTGCACAAGTTTCAGATAAAACAACCACAGCACATCCATTGGATAAGTCTATCGAACAAGTTTAAAACTTTGTACCTGATTCACCAGACATTACTGAAATACATCGCAGAGACAAATTATGGTCATTATTATTAATTCCAGCTACTTTGTTGGGTTAAGAGTCCCACCAACAGTACTTCAGTTATGTGGAGATGGTGTCCACTTGAAGCAGATATAGAGCTGCCTTTACATTGTATAACATGCCCTGAACACATGGCATGCTACCTGCCACAATTTCCCAACACCTGGCCAACCAGTTGTTTAACTACCCTTATATTTGCCTGAGCATTAGCAAGGGAGCTCTACCACTCCCATTTATTACGACTTTGGTATGTTGCGGCCTGGGTTTGAATCCGGGGCCTCCCATACTTGAAGCCGACACTCTACCAATTGTGCTACCAGCTACTTTGTGTAGGACAAATAGCTGGGTAGAACAAACAGTGCCCACAATTCAGCTGGCTGATAAACAAATTATTTTACCTGTTGAGAAAAACGATACAAAATGATACAAAACGATACAAATGGATTCTATTCGTTATTCAACTGCTTGAGCCATCTGGTGTAGTGTAACTAAGATTTCAGGGTTAAAAGCTTTAAGGTTAAAGTTTCAGGATTAAATTTTCAGGACTTAGACTTCAGGGTCAATGTTTCAGGGTTAATGTTTCAGGGTTAATGTTTCAGGATTAAGGCTTCAGGGTTAATGTTTCAGGGTTAATGCTTCAGGGTTAATGTTTCAGGGTTAATGTTTCAGGGTTAATGTTTCAGAATCAAAGCTTCAGGGTTAAGGTTTCAGGGTTAATGTTTCAGGGTTAATGTTTCAGGGTTAATGTTTCAGGGTCAAAGCTTCAGGGTTAAGGTTTCAGGGTTAATGTTTTTGGGTTAAAGTTTCAGGATTAAGGCTTCAGGGTTAATGTTTCATGGTCAATGTTTCAGGGTTGATGTTTCAGGGTTAATGTTTCAGGATTGATGTTTCAGGGTTAAGGTTTCAGGGCTAATGTTTCAGGGTTAATGTTTCAGGATTAAGGCTTCAGGGTTAATGTTTCAGGGTCAATGTTCCAGGGTTGATGTTTCAGGGTTAATGTTTCAGAATTGATGTTTCAGGGTTAAGGTTTCAGGGTTAAGGTTTCAGGGTTAATGTTTCAGGGTTAATGTTTCAGAATCAAAGCTTCAGGGTTAAGGTTTCAGGGTTAATGTTTCAGGGTTAAGGGTTAATGTTTCAGGGTTAATGTTTCAGGGTCAAAGCTTCAGGGTTAAGGTTTCAGGGTTAATGTTTTTGGGTTAAAGTTCAGGATTAAGGCTTCAGGGTTAATGTTTCATGGTCAATGTTTCAGGGTTGATGTTTCAGGGTTAATGTTTCAGGATTGATGTTTCAGGGTTAATGTTTCAGGGCTAAGGTTTCAGGGTTAATGTTTCAGGATTAAGGCTTCAGGGTTAATGTTTCAGGGTCAATGTTCCAGGGTTGATGTTTCAGGGTTAATATTTCAGAATTGATGTTTCAGGGTTAAGGTTTCAGGGTTAAGGTTTCAGGGTTAATGTTTCAGGGTTAATGTTTCAGGGTCAAAGTTTCAGGGTTAAGGTTTCAGGGTTAATGTTTCAGGGTTAATGTTTCAGGGTCAATGTTTCAGGGTTGAGGTTTCAGGGTTAATGTTTCAGGACTGATGTTTCAGGGTTAAGGTTTCAGGGTTAAGATTTCAGGGTCAATGTTTCAAGGTCAATGTTTCAGGGTCATTGTTTTAGGGTTAATGTTTAAAGGTCAATGTTTCCAGATTAATGTTTCACGGTTAAAGTTTCAGGGTCAATGTTTCGCGGTTAAGGTTTCAGGGTCAATGTTTTAGGGTTAAGGTTTCAGGGTCAAGGTTTCAGGGTTAATGTTTCAGGGTTAAGGTTTCAGGGTCAATGTTTCAGGGTCAAGGTTTCAGGGTTAATGTTTCAGGGTCAATGTTTCGCGGTTAAGGTTTCAGGGTCAAGGTTTCAGGGTCAATGTTTTAGGGTCAATGTTTCAGGGATAATGTTTCAGGGTTAAGGTTTCAGGGTTAAGGTTTTAAGTTACCTTGGCTGGAACAGTTGTGGCTGTGGATTTCCTGTAGGAACGACATCAAGTGCTTCTAGGTAGAGCTGAAGTAGTTCATGGCTTCACTTTGCAATTTTATAATAACAAGCTATCATACGACTGCATGCTACAAAATTCAAGAGCTTGATACTATGAGGTAAGCTGGATCATACTTGCACACAAAACTAAACTTGCATGCATATATTAAACAGGCAGGAAGCCCATGGCCAAACAGTTAAAGTTGTACACTTGTAACATCTCAACTGGTCGTGGGTTCGAGTTTTGGTCATGGCAAGAACTTTCACATGGAGAGATCTTCCAGCAGATAGCAGGTTCTACATATAAATATATCCTGGGTCTTTGTCAACCAATGTCACCAATATGACAATAAATGTGATTTGTTAATTGTGTTTATCGTCCCACCAACAGTATTTCGGTTATCTGGATACGTTGTACACTGGAAGCAGATATAGTGCTGCCTTCACTGTGTATAGCATGCCGTGAACACCTGACATGTACCACACATTATCTAGACACCAGGTAAACCAGTTGTGGAACTACTCTTATTTATGCTTGAGCGTTAACAAGACAGCTATACCACTGCAATTTTTAACAACAGGATTGAACCCAGGGCCTACCGTACTTGGAACCGATGCTCTACCGATTGCACTACCAGGTTCGATCTGACATAAATGTGTCAGTGCGAAGCAACAAAGTAAACTGGACCACAATTCTCAGCAAATTAACATGGAACCATCAAATTTGAGGATAATATGTCATTCTCGATTGGAAGACAGGTAAAAGTTTATTCTTATCTATGTACTGATTAGTGAGAAATACATGCAAAGATTTAACCTGTTCATAAATGTGATGTTGTTTGTGTTGTGTTCCATTGAATTGACACAATTATGTCGTAATAGCAATGTCCAGCTAATTATTGGTGGAGGATGACCCCAGACTTATGTCTGTGTAGAACAACCCATGCATCGTATGTTAGAAGGGAAACATTACCACATGAAAGTTATCTCCCTGAGAAAAGAACTCACACTAACATATTGCGGAGCTGAGGAGTTACAAGTCTGTAACTCTAACGGCTCAGCCAAGGGCGCCCCCTGTGCATGAATCACTATGGCAATGTCTGCATTAAGGCTTAGGTAAGACGAGCTAAAAATATATTTTAACAGGTGCTATCTAGCAGTTTACATTCAGACAAAAGAATCAAACATAAAGGAAACAGTTACTGTTACTTAGCATAGCCTTGTTAACATATTAATGTTCTTGCTTTGAGAAAGTTGTCATTAAACACCGAAATCATAATCACAGTACAGGGACTCCTATCTATACATACACATCAGTTTTAGCTGTTTTTGCTAGATTGTATGAAATGACAAAACGAAAACCTAATGATATAACATCTTTTTAAAAGACTGACATGGAAGTTAATATGTTTATTAAGCCTAAGTCCCCCTACAGTCTTACTATAGTTTGGAAAACATTTTCTAAACCTCATTTTGATTATAATTTATGGTTTACAATGGGAACAACCTTTTGATGTGACCTTACCCATTGGTTAAGTGGTGTGAACTTCCCTGTAATGGCCTTCAGCGCTTCCTGTGCCACAATACCTCCAAGAGAGGCACAAAGTGGTACAAAGTTCCCTTGACAGGTGTAGGATAGCAGTTGCAGAACATCCTTCGAGAGGGAATCACTCTGAGGAATAAAAGAAAAACTGTATTGAAAACTAAAACAGCTTTCATTTAAAAAAAACTTGCTATTTGTTAATCATTGCAAAACAGTATTTCAGTTATTCTGAGATGGTGTCCAATGGAAGCAGATTTAGTGCTGCCTTCAACGAGTATAGCATGCCCTGAACACCAGGCATGACACCACACCTAGTCACATCCTGTCACCGGGCTGACCAGTCAAGGAACTACCCTTATATTTGCAAGAGAGTTTGCAAGAGAGCGACCTTTACCATTTCAATGACTTTGGTAAGTCATGACCTGGGATTGAACCCGGAACTTCCTAATCTGGATCCAGCACTCTACTGCCACCCTGCTTTTTCAAACTGATTAAGCACATATCAAGAAGTAATGACAGACTGACAAAATGACCTCTAAATTATCTCCCTACTAACTGCAGTGTGAGTATATGTATGATGGTGCAGAGGGTCAAGGATGTTTTCTGTCCTGGCAAAGACCAATTGGAATCCTATCACACACTTACCATTAATAGGTCAAACTTAAAATAATAAATAAAAAGGCAGAATTGTGATAACAAGGTTAAAATAAATAAAATAAAAATGTTTAAACTTGGTTTGCAATAGGGTACACTGGTGAAATGGGAATTGTCTCCCTTTCTAGTTAATATTCAAGGTACCGGTATTCCAAACAGTAGGTATGTTATTTTTGATGGAATTCTTCTGTGATCTGGTAGAAATTGATAGGCCAGCATCTGATAGAGACTGATAGATCTGCCAGAGACTGACAGGCCAGCATCTGCCAGAGACTGATAGGCAAGCATCTGCAAGAGACTTATAGATCTGCCAGAGACTGATAGGCCAGCATCTGATAGAGACTGATAGGCCAGCATCTGCCAGAGACTGACAGGCCTATACTGGCAGGGCCTAGGATTCTAGTATTAAAAGACAAGTAGGATCAGTAATTGAATTGACAGTGCTATAACCTGATAAATGGGTAACATATATCAGTGGATTATTTTCAGATACAATACCCTTCTAACAAGAAGTCAGCCTTACGGACAACTCACTGGTTTCACATTTGACATACTTGTCACTCAATCTGTAATTTCAGCCTATAACTTACATAAAAGAAGAGCTGTCTGTAAAGAGCATCTTCTACTTTTTCTCAGTGCTGAATAGTATTACAAGATTTATGTTGAAAAATGGGCATAACTCTGTTAAAATTAATATTATGGTTACCTGTCCATTTGATGTGGGATGTCCTTTTAAAAGTCAACAAGCATTTCAAGTTTCAGGTGAATATCATGTTTTGAGAAATGGACTTTAACAAGCGCTGTTGCCAACTAGAGGATCATTTGGACTTTTCAGTCTCTATCAAAAAAGAGTCACAATGTGTGTAGATATTCTCACCTGAGGTGCATCACCCTGGGACTGTATATCTTGTACCAGGCCTAGAAACTGATCTGCATCACTACTGCACCTGTAATCAAGGAGATAAACAAAAATGTATATTCTGATTATTATTTTGTTCGATGGTTGCTGTTGTCTAACCAACAGTAACTGATACCACATCCCATCACATTATCCTGACACCAGGCCAACCAATTATGGAACTACCCTTATATTTGCTTGTTAGCAAGGGAGCTATACCACTGCCAGTTTTATCGACTCTGATATGTGGCAGCCTGGTATCAAACCCCGGCCTTCTATACCTGGAACCTTCTTTCTACCGTTTGCACTATATGGTCCAGTCTTTGAAAATGAATGTACCCATTAATGTCTGACCAAGTTACAACATAGCAATTCTAGCCACAAAACTGGACATATCAATTGATTATTTACTTGTGATAAATCCTTTTGATACACATATTACTTTAATCCCCGAAACTCAACTGGCTCAAATAGTATAAAGTAGTTCATGTTTTATTTGTTACATCGCACACAATTATGATCATATTGGCAAAGTCTAGCTAATTCTCGATGGAGGAAGAAACCAGACTTATGCCTGGGTAAAACCACTGGCACACTGCTGGTAAGCCAGAAAACCTCATGACATGAAAGTTCTCGTCTCAACAGGAACCCAAACCCACTCAGTAAGGGCCACATCCAGTATGGTAATTGCTGGTGGAGAAAGAAATATTTGTGAAAGAGATAGACAGTGATTAAACATTTACATTGTAACATTTGTTGAAGACCAGAAATAATTTCCATTTATTTGTTCAAAGTGAGGAACTTAGAAGAATAGCTAAGGCTATTACAACAGCAAAACTGGCAGATTTTGATGAGAAAGATGGGAGTGAATGGTGGCTGATATCAACCGTAACCTAGTGCTTAGTAGTAGTCAAAGTTGATATTTAGTAATTTAGCCTAATCAAGGGTAATTTTAAAGGATGAGAGATTCTTTATATTGTCCTTATAATCTTACCACACATTTGGAAGTCTTCCGTTGTTCTCCTTAAACTTATGTAGAGCCATAAAGCCAACATGTACAGTCAGAGGAACCTGAAATCAATTAAATTAATTAATAACAGCATAGTCTCAAGTCCAAATATAATCCAATGTTTTTATTTTTTTATTTGGGTTTATCATCCCACCACAAGTATTTAAGTTATCTGGAGGCAGTTTCCACTTGAATCAGATATAGTGCTGCCTTCACTGTGTATAGCGTGCTGTTAACACTTGGCATGATATCACACCCAGTCACATAATCCTGAAACCAGACCAACCAGTCATAGAACTACCAATTTATTTGCGTGAGCATTAGCAAGGGAGCTATAGCACTACCATTTTTTTATGACTTTGATATGCAGTGGACCAGGATCGAACCCAGGATATCCCGTACCTGGAGCCGACATTACCATATCGTATGTCCCAAAGTCTTCATACAAAGGTCTGCAAACAGACTTGCAAAGCATCTGTTTCCTTGCTTGCCACATACAGGTTGGTGTTTAAAAGAAAATGTTTGTTTTTTAGTAAAGTTACATTATGTAACAAAAAAAAAATTGTTTCATTAATTAAAATCATCTCGTTGCAACAAGATACATAAGCCAATAAATAAATCAACAATATGACTGTTTTTGAATATCATAATTGAATCAGATTTACTTTCTTAGAGGTCCGATATAAATTAAAATATGTTCTCAGAGATCTGATATAAATTAAAATAAAATATATTCTGTTTTATTTTTTAACTTGGCCCATAATCAAAAGGAATGTTGCACCATTTCTGTAATATGCATTGATATATAAAAACACAACTAATAAAACTAGATCTTGTTTCAAATATGCATTTGTATTTATGAATTGTAATTTGAGCTACATTGGACAGGTATTTTAAATTATGCAACTTTCTGCTACTTACAGCCACAAATTGTAGAAAAAGACCCTCAAACCAAATGTTGCTGCAGTTCTTTATCTTTGACATACCAAATGTTGCTGTAGTGTTTTATCTTTGACATACCAAATGTTGCTGTAGTGTTTTATTTTTGACAAATCAAATGCTGCTGCAGTATTTTATTTTTGACAAACTAAATATGTTTAATTTTTGACAAACCAAATGCTGCTGCAGTTCTTTTTTTGACATACCAAATGCTGCAGTGTTTTATTTTTAACACACCAAATGCTGCAATGTTTTATTTTTGACATACCCAATACTGCAGTGTTTTATTTTTGACATACCAATGCTGCTGCAGTATTTTATTTTTGACATACCAAATGCTGCAGTGTTTTATTTTTGAGATACCAAATGCTGCTGCAGTATTTTATTTTTGTCAAACCAAATGTTGCTGCAGTTCTGTTTTTGACATACCAAATGCTGCAATGTTTTATTTTTGACATACCAAATGTTGCTGCAGTGTTTTTGGTTTTTTTTGACATACAAAATGCTGCAGTGTTGACATACCAACTGCAGCAGTGTTTTGACATACTAAATGCTGCAGCAGTGTTTTATTTTTTAAATACAAAATGCTGCAGTGTTATGACATACCAACTGCAGCAGTGTTTTGACATACTTAATGCTGCAGTGTTTTATGTTTGGCATACCAAATGATGATTTAGTGTTTTGTTTCCAACAAACCAAATGACAATGAAATTACCCAGCATTGTTTCTAGTTATTGTTGATGCCACGAGTAAATACCACCACTGTCTTCTTTTGTTAAAAGTCTAACCACTGTCTTCTTTTTGTTAAAAGACTACATGTTGTCTATTGATTTTTAATTTAATTTAATTGATAACTTAAACATTGCTGGGTTAACAACTGGTGAGGAATCTGTTTCTAGTTACCTCAAACTTGCTGTAGTCAGGAATCAAAATTTCTGGAGCCTTTAACTGGTCTGACAAACTTTTCTGAAATCAATTATAATGCAATTAAACATTTAAATTAATTAAAATGATATAAAATTTAATACAGTAACTTATAAGAAAAAATGCATAATGCACTTATTTGAAAATAATTAAGTTAAATAATATTTTTGTGGAGTTTAGTATGTAAATTATTGTCAACTATTATTTCTGTGTTAAAAATGTGAATGCAAGAGTTTAAAACATTTTAGTAAAATAAAAATAAAATAATAAAATAAATCCCTTCTACACTCCATAGATCAGTCAGCAGCATTTTAAAGGTGGTATCCATTCTTTGAACCAGAATTTTTCGTAAACACATATTTAAATTATTGTTACCCGAAAAGACTTAGCGAAATGTTTCTTACTGATATCCTACATCTATGTAAAAAGTGAAACATAATGCCACTCATCATTACAAAAATGTATTTCCTATCTGAGCTACAATGCAGTTAGCTATTTTTAAAGTGAGAAAACCAAACGAGTATATACTTTTGAGATCACAATATGTAAAATGAACAAATGCACACAAGGTACTGGTACTTGCAACTTAACACAAGGCACTTACATATTAAAACCAGGTACTTACAAATGAGACTGTTTTGCCAGTTTTCACCTGAGTTGCTATACCACCATTCAAGTACGGCTGAAATTGGTCCCCACTGGTATCACAGAAACTAAATGTGTAGGGAGACACCACTGAAAGAATCAAGTGAATTTGATATATACAGCACTTAGACTTTTAAGTAATTTTATGGACGTCCAGCATCCATTGCTGATACAAGCCAAATAGTTTATTTGTTGGATGGACTGGAGGCTTGTGAAAAGTGGGGAATTCTGTAAGTACTTCATTAAAGTATCATTTTCAAAGCTTGCTAACATAAAAGCTGTTAAATAAAGTGGGCAAGTGTTTTTTAATACCAAAGAGAGTATTTGTTAGAAAAAGAAGTACAAAGACTTTAAGCTGATTTTGTTTTTTACTTTGAAATATATTGCAGCAACTAATTATCATCATTATAGCGACGTCCAACTATTTTAGTGGAGGAAGACCCTGAACAAATGTCTGAGTAGAACCACTGGCACACCGCAGGTCTGCTGGAAGACCTTCCCACATTAAGTCCTTCACCTCAACTCGAACCAAAAATTGCCATCTAAGTGGTAAGAGGAGTTACAAGTTGGCCACTCTACCACTTCGCCATGGGTGACTCTTAATTCAAGCCGAGGGCTACTGATTGACCAAACTACCACCCACCATCGCGGCTTTTCTTCATATCATTGTCTGAAATATCATTCAAATGTTCATCTGATTATTTACAAAAGAAGCTGACACACAGATTCTCATAGTACTTGGAATAGTTTGGAGACATTTTGGACTGACAGATGAATGGACAGACAACCTGATTCTAGTATTTTTTCCCTCTAAGACTTCAATGTGTGCGTGGGCAGGGGTGGAGGAATATAATTATCATATTAAATGATGTATACCTCTAGATACTGCTGTGCTTCAGTTACTGCAAATTTAAATTGAACAAAGGGCCATAATTCATGTAAAATCAAGCCAATCATGACTTGCCAACAATAAGTGCAACGTGGCTTGACTTGGTACTGCTCCATTTATTATTGGTTAATGTCTAATGTACATACATATCAAAGCAAAGAGCGCACTGCTGATTAAATTCACTTAATTTTAAGCTTTTAAAAAGGAATGTAATCTGGCCTATGCATGAATAAACCATACAAAGTGTTAAAAGACCAAACCATGAATGAACCACAAATAGCATCAAATGGCATACAGATAAAGGAATGGGTTAAAATCAAGCCAACCATGATGTGCCAACGATATGTGCAACTAGGCTCGGTACCTACCAGTCCCGTTTGTTTTTTGTTACATCACAAAACTTTCTGACCAATGGACATGACTCTAACATAACCTCCAGATAATGATCAAGGCTATTTAACAGAAGTCACTTAACAACTGTTTATATCAAGTTTAAAAAATGATCTATAATTAGATCAATGTATCTTATTTTAGATACCAATACTGAGTAGCATGTTATTCAAGTTATTCAAGTAAACATGTCAAAACATTGTAAAAGTATACCTGATAACTGAATTCACAAACCTTGCCATCACTTAAATACATAATATCATATGACCATTATGTTAAGTTTTCTGTGTTTGTTGTTAATACATTGCACCATGACAACATTATGATCAGAATGGCCGTGTTGGTGGAAAAGACACCTGATAAATCTCTAGGTAGAACCACTGGCACAGTGGTCAGCTGAAAGACCTTCCCACGGGAAAGTGACTGGAACTCCAACCCCTGCAGGAAGTGACTGATGGTACAAGTTGGCACCAGTCCTTGGGCAATTAAAGGTGGCATCCAACAGTTTGCCTACATAAAATGCATGTATCATTATTTATCTTGCTTAGTTTAGAAAAAGTTATCTACGCAGTATGGTTCAGATAGGAAATACCTGTGTTCAATGACAAGTGCAGATTATGCTTCACTGTTCACACAGATCTAGGGCATCATCGAACAGCATTTTGCAAGACCTTTTCAGATAACAATGACTTATTTGGTTATCAGAGAAAAAATACTTAGTCCAAATTGTGGGATACCACCTTTATGGCTCTGCACAGCTTATATCGATAAAAAAAGACAGCCAGACTAATTTCCGGGTAGAACCACAACCTTTAACACAACTAACCTTTTATCTTGTACTGCTGACCATTGACTGTGTCCATCCCGGTCACTTCTTTAAAGGTCACAATGTCATCAGTTTCAAAACCATGCATGCTTGAGTCAAGCGATGTTACTACACCTGGGTTGGCCTGCAAAATAATGGAAACAAAAACAACATTGTACATAGCCAAGAAATATAACAGTCCAAGGATAAAATAGCCAACTGGCAACAACATTCAATTTACTACTGAAAGCTAATCTGTATTGTTTGGTTGCGCTGAATGTCTCCATAAACCAATGGTGGTCTTTATCATGTTGCTGAGCTATTGTTGGTGGAGAAAGAAAGACAATACAAGTATCTGGAACCACTGGAGACATTTGTCTAGGGTCTTCCTCCACCAAAACAACTGGATGTCGCTATAATGATCACAACAGGTCGCTGCGATGTATCTCAAAAAACAAACAAAAAAACCCATAAAGACAATAGACCAAAACTAACGAATGCATGATTCATCATTTGTCACTGTTCTTCTAGATGATTACATTCACGAAACAGCCTTTGCCATTGGTTGTTTCCTTCCACTGTAAACAAAATGGTTAGTGTATTATACACTGGAACTTCATTCTAATGCTATTGGTGGGTCCATGAGAAAAAAGATCTCACTGATTGCTCAGGCTTAACATTTTTCTATCATGACTTTTGCTGTACACTATTTAAGTTGACAGTTGAGTGGAAGAAAACTTTTGGGGCCATGAGATTACAGTATGCTAATGGAGACAGTGTTATAATGGAATGTGTTGTATAGGAGTTCTAGTGTAGTTGGTCAGGTTAAATGTCCCATAAACCATATTTAAGTCAGCCAGAAACTTTAATGGAAGAAGTTATAGCACTACTTTCACTGCAATAGCATGCCATAAAAAACTGCCAGGATACTACTCGGTAAAACCAATCTCATTATACTGACACCAGGGTGAACCTGATGTAGAAATTGAGGATCAGATAGGAGTGTTCATTGACAATTGAAAATGTGGTGATGAAATGATTTGAAATGAGGCTCTGCAGAGTTTTGCAGTTTTGTATTGTTTTATCCACCTTGTTTAAATTAATGTTGTCAGTATTAAATGATCATCAATGATTTTATTTTTCATATAACCAATAAACCAGCTGTTTTATAAAATATAGTTTTAATTAAAATTTATAGAACGAAAATGTTAGTAAAGGAAATGTCTAAATAGGAAAAGATGTCACGTCAAACAAACATTTGTGGCTCGATAATTAACTTGTGGATTATTAAAAATAACCAATGATACTTAATGAATACACGTGATAAAAACCTTATAAGATGTGTAAGCAAGGGAGCTACATTAACCATTATTTTATGACTTTGATGTGTCACAACCAGTGTTTGAACCCGAGGCCTTTAGTACCTTAAGCCAATGCCCTATCTTCTGTGTGGCTAGGGTCAGATGGAAAATGGAGGGGTCCAAATTTTATATGTAACCATAGACAGTTTTCTATACATACTTAGATCAAGAGAATCACAAACAAAAACCTCATGTGTTATACACTTGCGCTGCTTGGATAATCTTGTTTATTTTTATTTTTTGCTGTTGTTTTAATACACTGCAGCGACATTGTCAATCTATTTCGGTGGAGGAAGACCCCAGACTTTGTAGAACCACCAGCACACGGCAGATTTGCTGGAATACCTCCCATAAAAATAATTGCTCTGACTGGGACTTGAATCCATGGGACAAGGGAATGACCAGTTACAAGTCTGCGACTCTAACAGGCGCCCGAAGAAATTTATTGATACTTCTGTCAAAACGTGAGGCACACCAAGATTGTGAGGAGGTCACAAGCACAACAGCATGGTATTGAAACTTATGCAAAACCTTGATTTTACCTTGCTGATATTGGAGATGAAGACGCTCTTAGGCTCCTCCCCTGTGGGATCCACAACTTCAAAGCTGTTGCCGAAATCACAGAAAGCTCCCCCAAACACACCAAACACATCTGCGCTGATGTACTACAATAAACATAAAACACAAATAATAATAATAATGTTTATTATTTGGTTTATCATCCCACCAACAGAATTTCAGTTATCTGGAGACGATGTCCACTTCAAGCAGATATAGTGCTGCCTTCACTGTCTTTTGCATGCTGTGAACACCTGGCATGATACCACATCCAATCACTTTATCCAGACACAAGGCCAGTAGTTGTGGAACTACCATTATATCTGCTTGAGCGTAAGCAAGGAACATATACCCCTACTATTTTTAGAGACTATGGTATGTTGTGGTTTGAGATCGAACCCAGGGCATCCTGTGCCTGGAGCAGATGCTCTATAGGTCTGGTTCATAATAAAAAAAATAATAATAATAATAATAATAATAATAATGATGATGATGATGATGATGATGATGAAAAATACAATAATAATTAAAATAGTAATAATTATAGTGATAAACGTCCTTTAAACATACAATAAAAACTCAATAAACACTTTCTGCAATGCTTCTGCGCAAATTGAAAAAAATTAGGGAGCATTTGCTCTAATGAGTACATTAACAGTTTTTGATGGCAAATAAACAGGCATTCATCCAGTGAATGTTTTGGTCTTGTTTGTTGCTTATCATGTATACAGTACATAAAACACTAATAAGTAGAGTGTCTCACCTTTATGTCATTACTGCGGCAGAAGTTGTTCACCTTCAGCTGCAGGGAGAGTGGAAGCTCTGTTACAATGACACACTGAAATTATACAAGTTGCGAAGTAGGAGAAATTACAACATGTTTACCTTAATAATTAGTGTTTATCCAAAACAAAAAATGTTCACACTAATTTTCTTTCCTGAACATTAAGCAGTATGGAAATTGAGGAGTTACAAGGTGGTCACTCCAACTTCATCTCCCTATTTGGCAGAATTTGTACTTTTCATTTTTTACATATAAAGAATATTCTTCATATTTTTGAGAAGTTAAATAAATAGTGGTGCCATATTTTTGTATCCATATCTGGAAGACATCCTCTTACAATTTGTATTTGTATTTTGGGTTTTATGGCACACAGACACTTACGGTGCTGAATACGTTGAAGTTTAACGACAATCCTCTTACGATTATTTTTTTCTCCAGACTGGAACTTATTGGATTGAATGACTGGTATTTTTTCCACCACTGCAAACGTGGTAAATACTTTTAATGCTTTAAAACACAGGAAGCTGCCGGCCCAACAATTTAAGAATTTTCCTGTCTCTAGTGTGACAGAATGTAGTTCTATGTATTTCTGTAGAAGAGAGTATTACACACTTAAAATCCTGTTGCAGTAGAAAATTAACAAAATCTTACATTACTATGTTCAGCCAGTTTAAGAAGATGTGACTGTGATAAAAAACATGGACAGCCGTCCAGTGAGCATAAATACAGCACAAGAGAAAAGTGGTTCATGTGATGTAACTAGCATATGGCGATAGTAACAATATTTCCTTCTTGGATATTTTAACACAAGCCTTGGGTTATCTTACCTGAAACTGTGAGAGGTAAGCCAGGTCAGTTGACTCATCCAAGGGGTAGGTCAGGGTACTCAGGCTCACATAAGGGTTCAACTCTGACAAGCGACCTGCACTTGCTTCCGCTCTAAATAGATCATCCCATGTAAATATATTAATAACAAAGTAGGAACAAGACTTTAAAGGAGGTATCCAACAGTTTCCCTATATCAAATACATGTAACAGTACCTTTTTTTTTGTTGGAACATTAAAAATTGTGAAAAAAAAATCACACAATATTCATTCTTTCCAAATCAATAATTAAGCACAACAGTGTTCTCTGCAAAAAATAGATATCAATGTCAGTGTTGTTGTTTTTTTCGAAAGATTTGTACTGTTTAACAAAAGAGGTAGCGTTCGGAACTGTCTTTATTTAGACAAAAGCATAAGAGTATTCAATTTTTTTTTCAGAAACCATACAGTGACGGGCCAAGGGATCATTGGTCAGCTCCTTAAATGCTGGACTTCAGGGATCCTTAATGGGATGGTGTAAAAGTTTGACCCATATGTGTTAGTGGTGTAAGAGTATTTTTACAAATCACCTGTTTTTCTTCTCTTTGACATCTTCTTCCCTGAGAAAAAACTGTGTCCCAAGATCTTCTGTGGTCGCTACTTTGGCATCCTGAACCGTCAATGACTGAAACAACAATGCCATGGGCTAAGAGGGTAAATCAACATAGGCTGATAAAAAAAAACACATTATTCTCAAACAAACTAGGCACTCACTAAAGGTCTTGCATTGAGTAAAATCAAATGTGAAAATACATTGTATAGTTGAGAGGAGAAATTAAGGAGAGAATATTTTCGAAAAAAAAGAGAATTGCTTTCAATACAAAGTGAACAATCACAAACTAGCTGAATTTAACCAATCAAAAGCTGAAAAAGCTTGCAGAGTAAACAATTATCATAAAAGGTAACCAAACGATACATGAATAAATCATTCCTAGCCAGCTGATGTAAGGTAATAGATAGTTTCCACATCAGTGAAAATCCCTTATCTTGGCAGCCATCTTTGATGGTAACTTCAAGGGATTTTCATATGAATTGTATAAAAGAGTAAATTTTATTTTCTTGTAATTTCTTCATTTGTGGTTCGAAAATTAAAAGCTATATACCACTGGAAAGCTCTTGAAATTCATATTTTTAGAATACAATATTTTTACAATTGATAACTGCACATAGAATAAATACACAGAAATAAATAAAACTATTGGCTCATACTTAAAACAAAACGAACAGTGTATCATTTTCGGTTGCATTTCTTTAACCTTTTAAACTATCAAAATATAGTTTTGATATTTAAAATACTTTATAAAAACTGTTAAATTTGATATAAAATTCAGTGAAATAGACTGAAAAATAAAAACACAGTGGTGAGTTTAATACAGCACATATTTCCCGATTTCGGCCTGCATTAGCTTCTGCCCACAAAGATGGCTGCCTTAAACTGTCTTATCAGTGTCGATGACATCACATGGAAACTATCTATAAGAAGGAGTAGTTTTATTGTTTGTTAGCTTTAGTAACAGTAACTAATGGACACTGCATTATTGTTGATGCTACTTTTTTACCTTTTAATACGGCAAAGCACAAGTCACATGCTTACATGTAATGAAAAATAACTGCCAATTAGCCCATCTTTGAAACTGTGTAGTCAGGTAATTGGGAGACAATGTTTTATGTTTGTTTTTTGTTTGTTGTTTGTAACATGACTGCAACACAATTATGGTCATATTGGCGACATCCAGCTACTTATTGCTTGAGAAAGATACCAGACACATGTCTGGATAAAATAACCACAACTCTGCTGGATGAGCGCGCAGGTGAAAGTTCTGCTCCCAAGTGTGACTCGAACCAACGCCTTGAGGGGCTGCGGAGTTACAGTTCGGTGATATAGTACTGCCTTCACTGTGTATAGCATGCTGAGAACACCTAGCATGATACCACAACAAGTCACATTATCCAGACACGGGGCTGACCAGACATGCAGCTATACTTTTATTGCTTGTATGTTACCAGTGGAGCTACACCACTACCATTGTTAACAATTATGATATGTCACAGGTATGGATTAAACTGAGGCCTCCTGTATATGGGGATCACACTTTACCAATCATGCTACCAGGTGTAGTCTTGGCTATTAATAATTCTCCCCATGTAAAATTGGTGCTCAAGGTAAATGGTTTGATACAGGTGTTTGTGATGATTAATTAAAATTTGTGAAGAAATGCATTCCAGGATTAATATGTCATTTTGACTTCATGTCATTTGTTGTTTCACTTCATGTCATTTTTTGTTTCACGTCATGTCATTTTTTGTTTCACGTCATGTCATTTGTTGTTTCACGTGATGTCATTTGTTGTTTCACTTCATGTCATTTTTTGTTTCACGTCATGTCATTTGTTGTTTCACGTGATGTCATTTGTTGTTTCACTTCATGTCATTTTTTGTTTCACGTCATGTCATTTGTTGTTTCACGTGATGTCATTTCTTGTTTAATCTGCCTCAAGATGTTAATCTCTTCCTATTATATAAAACCTTTGATGTTGCACAAAATGAAAATATTAATTAGGTTTATGAAAAATATTAATTTATTCAATAAAACATTGGGATGGCTCACTAATTACTACTCAGGCTCAGACAGACAGCTTAGGGCTAAACAATAAGTCAAAGTCAGGCACAATGCTAACATGATTCAATACGGAATCACCCTAGCATCGTTCAAATATTGATTATTGTACACCTACGTTAAGCACCGAGTATCATTGTCATTAAACATACTTACTCCAAGCCTGTTTTACATTTGTCTAATGAAATGAACTGAAAGCACATCAATTATTCAATGATGACTAGGAGCAAGATTAGAAATGAGCCACATGGACCAATAACTATCAGAAAGGTACACTAATGACCCAGCACTAGAGAACTGTCCAAAATGTGGGTGACTATAGATAATGTGATTAAAATGCTGCTGACTCTCAAGAAATAACAGGCCCAGTAATATCAGAACTGTCAGGTGGCCTACTGTTTCATTAATGATCCTCAGTCAGGAATGTACACCTAGTTGGACAACTAACAGATGCTGTACCCTCACAGGAAACAACATACCCTAACAGCAACTTACTGAGTAAAAGCAGCTGACCTAACAGAGTTCAACCATTCCCCGCGCCACAAGAAATAGTACCACATGTTTCCATTATAAGAGTGAAATGAAAGAGCTACAGTAAAAATCCTGTAAAACTAGAAAACCATCAAATGTTTCCATTTGACAATAAAATTCAACCCAAAATGACCTACTTTATACAAAACACCATCATCTAGAATGCGCAGAAATACAGCAATCTGTGAAAGATGTTTATGTATCTAGCACAGGGCGATAGAAATCACTTCTACCTCAACTCTTAACCTTCTGCTTATTACAAACCCACATCATGTATATGTTTTTTTACAAGAAGGGGCGATTTATCTAACATAAAAACTGTATGACAGTTCATCTACACTGCCTCCAAAAGGGGGCACCCGTGGCATAGTGGTAGTCGCCAATAGGAAACTTCTCTGACTGCTTAGCCTTCTGTCCATTCAAGGTGAACGACCTAATGTGGGAAGGTCTTTTTGTTTCATATTTAATTTTGTATTTAAAGATCCCTTCATATTTTGGGAGCATATATTACAGGTGGTATCTGACAGTTTGAATCAATTTTCTTTCTCAAATAACTAAGTAAGTCATTATCTGAAAAAATGTCATGATAATTGCTGTTCATTGATGCCTTAGATCTATCTATGTGAACAGTGAAGCATAAATCTACACTTGACATTGCAAACAGGTAATTCCTAGCTGAACCATGCTGCAGTGATAACTTTTTTTAAACTAAAAATAACATGAAAACCTACTTTTGAGATTACATACAGCCTCATTTGGACAACCCGCTCTGATGTCCACATCAATTTTAGTAGAGATCACTTTTATGCTCATTTATACACTTGGAAAAAATGAAAATTAGAGCAATTTATTCACGATTTCTACTGTCTAACAATATAAGAAGTGTTCTAAAACATCGACTAAAGTACAAGTTTAAGCATAAATCATGCCAGAATTCCCAAAATGAATAATAAGATATTGTTACATGTATTTGATAATAGCAAACTGTCAAATACCACCCTGAATGGAACCTGTTAAAGACAGGTGGTCAATTAGAGGTATAAATAGAAAGTTTCTTCAAAACAAATATCTTGGTCAGATGCGTAACCGAACATGTATTGTTCTGCTTTGTTTCAAACACAATTACAGTTACTCAGACAACATCTAGTTTTAACTAGTGGTTGAGTTCCCTGATTTATCTCTGGGTAGAACCACAGACGCACAACCGATCATCTTGATAACATCCTTGTACAAGTCTTCAGCCCAAATGTGACTTAAACAAATATGATAAGACTTAATATAAATAAAGTATAAATCATTATTAGATAATAATTAAAATATGAGAGTAGAAATATAAAACTCTATAATGTTAAAATAATGTAAGTGATAAATGAGCCAAGTTATGATAATAAACAGTTATTTTATAACTTATTAAGGATACCAGTCTCATTTAAGAAGCAAACAAGTTTTTGATCGGACACTGTCCTTAATATTTCATTCATGTTATTGACATTATAATCCTTAAGCCAAACATGGTCAAAAATGGGTTTTTAGTTTTGTTAGCGTTTTAATGTGGCAGAAACACAATTATAGTCACATTAGTGATACACAGCCATAACTGGTTAGGAAAGACCCCAGACAAGCCACTGGTGCACTGTAGATAACAATGCCCCACATGACATTTTTCACCCTAACTGGGACTGAAACCTAAGTGGTGAAGGGGCAAACGGTTGAATAGCGCCACCTAACCATAATGAGGGCACAACTTAACTGATTTTTTGTTTTCAAAATTCATCACAGCCACAAATTATGATCATTGTAGCGACGTCCAGCTATTAAAGTGGAACAAAACCCCAAACAAATATCTGGGTAGAACCACTGGCGCACCGCAAGACAGCTGGAAGTTATTCCCACATTAAATTCCTTGCCCAGACTTAAACCCATGAGGTGGGAGGCTAAGCAGAGTTACAATAGGCAAACTCTACCACTACACCACAGGTGCCCCCCCTGCAGCTGCAAGACCTTCCCACATTAAGTTCCTTGCCCAAAATATGACTTGAACCTATGAGGTGAGAGGCTTAGAAGTCTGAGGAGTTACAAGTTGGCAACTCATTACTTGGCTTATCAGCTAAGTAGTCCACATTTGTTAGACTCAAAATCTTAACATGTAGAGACAAACTTAAACTTTTAAATTTTATATTTTAAATTAAAAAATAAAGTGTAAATTATTGGTATTTGTTTCAATTCAACTAAAATAGTCCTTACCTTAATTCCAGCCAAAACAATATCTTTAGCTGAAAAGGATGAAAATGCAACGTAATTCTTTGCATCATGAATAGGAATTATGACAGCAATGTTGTTTGTTGTTTTATTAGTGTTTGTTGTTTTTATTACATCCCATAAACACAATTGTGGTGACACTGGCAATGTCCAGCTGATTATTGGTGGAAGAAAAACCCCAAGACATACCCCAAGAACCATCCACAGGTCAAGCAATATGGTTAAAGTCAGCATTTAGAATGACAGATATGAATAAGCAATTTCATACTGACATAAAGAAAAAAATAAATACGCAGACAAAATGCTATACATGTGCTACTAGTCCAATGATCTAACTTTAGATAAGGTAACTTTTCATACTCATTTTCATCTTATCCGTATGACTAATAACATAAGAACCCACAGCACAGGGCTTGGTTTGTTTTGTTTATTCTGCTTTTTTGTTACATCGCACTGACGTAATTATTGCCATATTTGTGACGTCCAGCTAATTATTGGTGGAGAAAGACCCTCAACTCAAGTCAGGGTAGAATTACTGGTGCACCGCAGGGTTTGGTTGGAGAATTATGGGATAAAGTGCTATTGAATATCAGGTTGATCCCTCTTATATGTAGCTGTAACACAATACTTACCAATCTCTATACCAATTCCTCCAAGTCCATACAACAGAACAGATGCCTTGGCCATGCGCTGCATAGCCCCATCACCCAAAACATACCTCTGACGGCTGTAAAGGAATCAATCATGGTTTCAGAGGAATGTTTTTGTTTTGTTCTTGAAATACATCGCAACAACCAATTATGATAATTATGGCAAAGTGGAGGGAGACACCAGACCGGGTAGCACCGCTGGTCAGCTGGAATACCATCCCACATTAAGTCCTTCTCCCTGAATGGGACTTGAACCATGTGGTGAAGGCTAAGCAGTTAGAGGAGTTACAAATCAATGACTCTACCTCTATGCCATGGGCACCCCTGTTCATTTGTTTGCTGTCTGTGTTTAATGTTACACCATGACTTTTCAGCAATCATTGGGAATGTAGTTATGCCAACAGTAATCAATTGAAATATTACAATATCATAGCACGATATGAAATTATCAACAGGTTTAGACATCAACTCTAAACATAGCAAAGCAAAGGTGGCAACTTAAAATGATTTGAAATTCCTTGATGCATGGTTCACCAAGCTTGAGCACTTATCTTTTACCTTATACCTAGGGATGACTTTGACTTTGGGTGCGCAATGTTACTCTTGCATGCATCCCACCATTTTATCATGGAAACTAATTATGTTAAGTTATTTAAAATTCTTAGAGCTATGGTTAAGTTACAGTCCTGGCAGGCAAATTGAAATCTAAACACATTAAATGTGCTCTAGGCACATACATCAAACCATAAAAAATTGTGAGTTATGTCACTCTCATCGCAAGCAGCTCAACAAAAAACTACAGAATATAATATAGAATATAACAACCATGGTCTTTATAAAGGTCAATATAGGGTATTTTCAATACTTTAATGTAACAAAAAAAAGATAAAAATAAAATGATCAAGCATAATATATTGGACACTATCAGACCTGTACAGCGAGTCATCTATGTCAACTTCTGAAGTCATCATTCACTTTTTTGTTTTTTGTCTTCTTTATCTGAAATGAGGGAACAATTAATTTAAACATTAAAACAGCTAAATTATACCTAAAAATTGCTTTCGTTTATTTCCAATGTAATACATGTAACAGAGAGTAGGCAACTGATTTATTCTCTAATAAAGGTTTAACGGCATTCTTGTTTGTCAAATATATTATTTGATTATCATTACTTTTTTTACAAAATGAGTATAGTTTTATGAAAACAGTAGTCATTTGGGCACATATATTAACATATATTTTTATGTAAGACCTACAACACTACTCTGTTAAGACTTTTTATCAACAGAATTGATTTTGTTTAATGATGAATCATCAGAATGTCACTTTGAAGAACTGTTTTAACATTGAGATAAATATCACATCTATGTCAGTATGATCGCACAGAATGTTCACCTGAGACAAGTTATGTTAGGCAATGTTATGTCAAGACATGTTATGTTAACCTGAGGCATTACCATATGCATCTTAAGTCAAGTTGCTCTAAATGTCAAGATATTTGGGACATAACAACCCATGTGGGGCATGAAAATATCATGTGACATGTCAAAATTGAACTCATCTAAAGCTTGTCAGTTTTTGCACAACTTTAGGTCACATTTCGCATTCTCGATTTCTATTCACCTAGAATGCTTGAAAGAATAAGTATTGATTCAGAGTAAAAGTAAATGACAAATATTTAACTATTATTTCATTTCATTTATCATTCAGTAGCATGGATCACAAGGGAGGTAACTCTGATACGACGGAAATGCGCACTGACGAAATATTGTCCGGCTTTTAGCTGCTTTTATAGGGTATTTTCTACAGACTGTTAAACGATTTCTGATTGGACAATCTGCCATAACTTGTCCAATAGAACAAGAAGATACATTGAAGAAAGCAAACACATGGTCTTTTTTGCGCGGTTTATTCACCCTGCAGCAAAAGAAGCAGAAGAAAAATAGAAAATTATACAGAAGGTAAATTATCTCATGTTTAGTTGAATGATTGTTGTATTTCAATTAAATAATATCTTTTCTAAATAGTTCTGCCAAAGATTTGATCGAAAATCGCTGTAAAATGATTAAATTCTGTTGTTTTACAACCCCTGTCATCGCCTTTCCGGAGATTTCCGGAAATTGTCGAATTATTCCGAATCAGCAGGTGATACACTGGAAATTTATAATCCTTAATAATTGACGAATAAATTCATGTTGTGATGTAAAATTGATATATTTTGATTTCTTTTATTGCTAAACATTGTTGTCAAGCTTATGCAATGAATATTCTCTCGTGCATTATGCAAAAATCCGAATTGTTCTTGTACACAACTGAAATTGAATTCGGACATACTGATTTCGGACATTTGGATCTGAACGAAATATTTATGGACTAAATGCATTCTTGCTTTATAATAAGTATCTGAGTTTGTTTTTTAACAGGTCTTAAAATGTCTATTGACTCTGAGTCAGAAGACCTGCTAAGAGGTTCGCAGGATCTGTTCGACAGAAGTCCAGGACCTGATTCCGTGATAGTTATTTCATCAGATTCAGAGGCTGGATCTACCGAAAAAGTTAGTGGTTGTTTTTGTTTTTAGTGGTTTAAGATCATGTGATGAACTATCACCAAAATTTACTTAACAGTGACATTAAATGCTATATTTATATATATTTATTATTTTAAATTGACATAGATTTATTAATATCCTTTACACAGCATGTTTTGCAGTACATATATCCCAGGGCTGATAACAGTGCCGGGAAGGAATATACCATTTAAAAAGATTAAAAAATCCCAGTGGAATTAAATTCATGTAATTTTATATGCCTTTTTCAGTATCCATCTGACCAATTCCACATCAGTATTCCTGATTCAGATACAGAGACTCTTCCTCCCAGTCCTCGTCCACAAAACATAGTGCCAACAGCTACATCTACTGAAGAAGTAAGTTATTTGCTATATTATGTTTTTTCCATAATTGTGTTTTCAAGAATTAAGTATAGAAATTGTAGTTTTATTTTTGACAGTGTCTTTTTATGTTGCATATAGACTATTTTATAATGTAACATACATGTAGTTTTATTCATTTTCTAATCAGAGCATTTGTTGTATTTCAGAATTTTCTAAAGTCTGATGAATACATATTAAAACAGATTTAGTTAATAAAAAAAGGATTATTTATTTTGCAGACATCTTCATCCTCTGATCTTGATTTTGGCGACACTGCCGACACAGACTATTCATTTAAGCCAAGAAAAAGACAGCGTGTGCCAAAAGAGACTAGAAAAAGCGCCCCAAAACTTCTGTTGCCAAGGCTGCCAATATCTGCTCCTTCCTTCAGCAGGGTATGTATTGTATGAAGGGTTTCAGCTGATTTCCTCTTTTATTACAACCTTTGCGTTCTCATGCCTGGCTTGGTTACACACTGATGTATTAATTCATTATTTAAAAAAGACTACTAACATTTACTAATTATAATATTATTATATTAATACCAATATTAAGCCATTCAACTATTTATAAATTAATGTTTAGCCCTGATAACAATGTTTCTGGTTTAAATGATTAGGTCAAACTGCTGGAGGTAAGTAAAAAAGTTGAGCTTGTTGACAGAGCTGCTCAAACTGAAAGTACTGGTCCAATTGAAATTATCAGAACATATAAAGGTCCATATTAATTAAAGAAAATTGAAGATGACAACTTCTTCTGAAAGTCAACATTGTCTAGCTTCAGACTTCGGGTTTGATGATTCAACACTTACAAATGGAAGATTTCTTCAAATATATTCAAAAATAACAAAAAGCAAAAAATACTGTGTAAATGACTTGGCTAGTGTGTTAAACTGTAGTGCATCAGACATACGAAATCAAGTTTATAAGCTGAAAAGGGAATTGAATAAGCTAAGGGGGGAGCTGAAGCAGTTTGTATTAGACAAGCCATTTGAAACTGTTAGTGCTACACCTAGGACTACGAAAGCAAAACATTCACTTCAGCCTGTCATAGAATGCAGTACTGTAGAGGCGTTGAATACTGTCATTGCGGATTTGAAAAAGACTCTTGAAGAACAGTGTCAACAAAACTTGAAGTTGGTGAATGAAAGTAGATGTTTGATGTCAGAAAGAAAAGTACTTGTAAGAAGAGTAAGTGGTTTAAAAAAGACTTTAGATCAAAAAAGAATTAAATACAACATTTTAAGAATGAAATACAGAACCTCTGTCACAGCTGTAGCTAGAACCAGACTGGAGAACCACAGTCAATTAAAAGCAAAAGTGAAAGCTTTAGATAAGAACATGAAGCAATTAAAAAAATCACATTTGAAATCTGAATTGGACAGAACTAAAATTGAAGAAGTCAGTTTAAACAAGCAGAAAATGATAAACAATCTTGAAGAAGAAATAACAAATCTGACCTGTCAAGTTAACCAGTTAGAGGAAACAAAAAAAGACCTGAACAGTCAAGTGTCTTATCTTGAGGATCTGTTACATGATGATCAGACGGGGACTATAGAGACTATGGATGAAAGTAAACGATTCTATAATACAGCAACAACAGCATGTGTTTTGAATATTTTAGATGAAGGTGTTGGAGTGCACCATGTTGGTAAAGTCATGACACATGTAGCTCATTTTTGTGGGAAGACACTATCACAGTTGCCATCGGTATCTACTGTAAATAGAATAGCAGACCAACGTGCAAGGTTGTCATATTTTCATATGGAAGAAAAGTTGGCTGAGAAAATGGATACAACATTGCAATCAGATGAGACTCGTAAACATGGTGAGTGTTATGAAGTATACTCTTTAAGGGATGATCAACAAAAGGAATGGGTTCTAGGACTCAGAGATATGAGTGATAAAAGCTCAGAGACTTGCCTAAGTACTTTGAAAGAAATTTTAAATGACATCTCACACACTACAAGTTCGAAAGTTGGTTATCAAATTCTTACGAACATTAAAAATACAATGTCTGATAGAGCCGCCACGGAAAAAAAGTTTCATATGTTGCTTGAAAATTACAGAGAAGAAATCTTACCACGTGTTTACTCTAACTGGGATGAGTTGACAGCTACAGAGAAAGAAACACTATCCAAAATGAATAACTTTTACTGTGGACTACACATTTTGGTGAATTTTGCAGAATTGTGTGATAAAGTTGTGAAAACCTTTCAAAATAACACATATGAAAATGAGAAACTTGGTGCGGAAAGTCGTCCAGAAACTGCAATATTCACAAAAGGAGACGAGAGTGGTCCAATTCGTCTTGTGCGGACAGTCTGTAAATGCCTTGCGCGCGGCGCTGATGAGAAATCTGGTTGTTATATAGACTTCAAGACTTTCTTAAATGACAAATATTCAAAACCCAACAAAAAGACATCCAATATGCTGGTGCCCTTTCGAGGTAATAGGTTCAATATAGTGTTTTATGATGCTGAAGTGGTTTTTTGGCTGGCAGATGACATTGTTGAATTTTTTACTCAAGTGCATGAACCTACAAACAGACTTCAAAAGGCAGTACTATATGACATAAAAGAGGACAAATTGTTAGCAGTGGTGAAAGCATTAGGACTGTGCTCTAAGGTTGTGACTGGACCATTTTGGAGAGCATTGGAGAGCAATGACTGCACTCTTGAAACAGCCAATGAAATTTATCAGCAGCTCCATGTCTTCCTGTCAGAAGCCAAGGATGATTGTTCTGGTGTTTTGTGTGGAGAACATGTGCCATTTCCAGACATAATACATGAAGATGAAATATATGAAAGACTGATGAAATCTGATTCATATGATGGAATTACATGTGCTGTTCTGCAGCAGATATTTCAAAGCTGGTTCATTCTGCTAACAAAAGCAGCTAGTGACCACTTACAAGGAGGGCGATATGAAACTGTTGATCGCGCTTTAGCTGAACAAACTAAATCACTTCCAAAGCACAACAAATTCCCCGAACGAGTATTTGCTCTTCTTGACGCTTTGACCAGATTCAGACCAGCTGCTACCACTTTGTGCAATGAAGGTTATATAATGTTTTCACTTAACAAAACAGGAGAATGGCTGCAGAGCTTAAGTGAAGAAAAAAGACAAGAGTACTTTGAAGTGGCTAGAAAGCAAGGAAAGGAGTTGAGAGATCTATACAAAGAAAGGGTAAAAAATATTGAAACATTAAGGAAAAATGCACTGAGGAAGAAACGAGAAGACAAAGAAAAAAAGGAGGTTGAGAAATACAGACTAAAAGAACAGTTAGTAAATGACATGTTATTTTACGGTTTATGGCAGTTTACAGAGACTGTCGACCAGAAATTGGCAGCTATTGAAACAAAAAGTGAAAAGAAAAAAGCCCTCAAAACACAAATATCATTCCGGAAGACAATTCTCTGCCAGCAGGCAGATAAGAAGTTGTTCCTATTTTCAGAGAAAGGCCAGCAGTTCAGTATAGAGACATTGACAGAAAATGTGAAGAAATTGATCAGGTCAGCTCTTGCTATAGATCCAACAACAAAAAGAGAGGATTCTATATTTCTAGGAAGGAAAATCATCCACTATCAGATAGAAAACAATGAAAGAAAACCTTTCTCAGGTCGAGTTATTTCGACAGTTCCTGGATATCCGGAATGGTTTAATGTCGTGTATGATGACTTTCCAGATGTATATGTGTATAATTTAAAAGAAGACCATGACAAAGGGGACTTGGAAATAGTGATTGAAGGCATGTACAAGCTTTGTCAACAAATAACATGTTACTTTTATGTTGAGTTTCATTTTCTTTTCCCTGTTCCAATTATTTTTTTGCTTGATTTAAAATAGCCATCATTTATTATGAAAATAATTTAAAAGAAGTGTCAGTGAGACCCATATTGTACAACATTTCTGTATTTTGTGCAATTATTTTATTTGTTTAGGTAAAATCAATGGGATTTAGCTTTAAACACAGATTACTTTTGTTGCAGTTGTGCTTTATCGTTCACGTTTACACTAATTTCAGTGCATGACAATCTCAGTTTTGTTATAGTTGTAAACATTTACATTTTTATTTGTATTTTAAGTAAGACATGATGAAAATACTTTTGACATTTCTTGAAAGATGTACAATTTCTTTGTTGCATATAATCAATAATAATAAAAGACCTGGTTGTTCTTAATTTAATTTTTTGGGTACACACATGACAATTGCTTATGTTGCCCTGTTGTCTGCTATTTTCCGCTATTTTCCGTATGCCTAATGTGATTAGTCAAATGTGTTAGCATTTTGTTTACTTGGTATTTTAATTTTATATAAAACTATGATTTCAGGCATCCTGAAAGAAACAGAGGAGCCTGCAGCCTCAACCGCAGCTTCGATATCAGATAACTACTAACTGTAATAGAAAGATACCCGCCAAGTGAGCATAAGTTGACCAAAGTGTTGGTTATTAATGTACTTTTGAAGGTTACAAAATGATGCTTACTGGTTTTCTTGTCTGATTATATGTAAATTTTGTTTGATGATTAAAATAAAATGTGTAAAATGATGTATTAGAAAGGTATTCAGTGTTATATTTTACTACTTTATGGCCAGAACCCTATTTTGGTGTTAAAATCAGTGGCTTTTTTTTAGCATTCCATAGTGCCGTTTTTAAAAACATCATAAAAACTTTATTTATTAATATTTTGTCACCAAATAAGAAGTTTCTGGTTTCAAATACATTGTATAAGAGAAAAATAATACATTCTGTTGAATCCCTTGAAAAAAAAATTTTTCATGATCCATGCTACATTCAGGATATTTGGTATTCTGGGTATTTGATGCCTAAGCCAACATTTTCAAGACTCAACTTTAAATTATGAGGGTCAATCTGCAGAAAATGCCTTGAAAGTATGCTTTGCATGTACAGTATACATCAAGGTCGGTCAGACAGATCACAAGCACACGATTCAACTTGTAGAACTTCTAAAATCCATTTCTCTCACTTTGTGAGATCAATGGAACAAAACAATTGAGCAATAATTAAGCAATTAACAAACTACAGACTATACAGATGCCAAACGTTTACGATTTATTACCTTTGTACTCATGTCAAGGCAGTGCCATGATGAAATTCATAGCAAACAAGGGTGAGCATCCTTGTAGGTGATTAGCTCATCTAGATCACTTCAAATTGAAATGAAGGTTCGGTTTATTCTCTCTTATTCACAGTGGAAAGGAATTCAAACTGAATCCACAGCTTTATGGATGTGTATCATTTACAGACATCTTTGTCATTTTATGCCTCAAAACCTGAGAGTTATGGTCAAATTAATGCCATGTTAAGAGACAGCTCCAAATTTTAAACAACTAACCTTTTTAAGGAAGTAATTTAACATAAAATATATAATTCAATAAAAAGAATAAAATAAAAAAGAATAAAATGTTTTGACCCCAGCAGTCCCTTAGGGCTGCAAATAATTTAATTATAAATTAAATGTAAAACATTACAGATGATTTTCTTTTATACCAAACACATAGATCAGCAATTTTTGTTTTGACATTTGACAACAAACAACTCCCCACCCACTTAAATATCATTGTACTAATGAATATATCCATTCGCTTAAGACAGAGAATGTCATTTGAAATGCATAACACTATCGACAAAATAAAATAATTTGATTTTTCTGAGACTGCTTATTATTCAGTAAATATTATTTAATATCAACTCTTATTACCTCTATCTACACGAAGATTACACTTTCTCTTTTATTGATTGCCGACACCGGAAGCAGCTTCCCAGATTCGCTACAAGCAAATTCATTGGTTGGAAGTTACTGGACCAGCACATGGACCAATCGACGACACTTTAACAAGAACTACCGGCATCGCTGATTCATAATCCTGCAAAGTTGCTCACTCTAGCATCACAAAGCGTTATGGATAGCACCATTACGAACGACGGGAGCGATTCCCAAAATATTGCAGTCAAAGGAGCTGCTTTATTACTTGTGACCGGTGAACCGTTCACGGAGGATCATAAGACTCTAATTCTAGAGGAAGTAACTAAAGGTTTGTTCACTTTCTACTTTTTCTCTGCGCTTGAAATTCTTGACCGGTGTCGCATGTAAAAATTCCTCGCGATAAAAGCCCCTATTTCGAAGTGGGAAGTAAATTCAGAATTGTTTTGACAGCTGTCAGTTTTTCTCTGTTGTTATGAAAACATATATGTATATTCCTGAAAGTTGTGACTACCAGTGTCACAATATTCATTACTTAAATCAATATTTTTTTATGAATGATCTGAATGCAAGTTCCTAACATTGTATTTTTTTTTAAATTTTAATGTTTTCTTCTAAAGATTTCAAGAAAACTCATTTTATTTATATATATCTATTCAATTTTTTTACTAAGCAAGCAACTTTCCCCCACATTCAGCCATTAGCCATGTGACGCTATTGATTTTTCACTGTCTGGCAAGCAAGCCAGCTCTAGCTATTACTCATCCAGCTTGCATGCTGAGAGCATTATCATAATCTATGCGATTCTCAAAGCTTATCTTGAAAAATAATGAGAAGCCAAATTCTTCTATTTTCTTCTTTTTGTTTATTCATAAGCAAGATTTTTATATTAATTTTTAAAACTGCTAGGATGAGCTTCTGAATACTGATAGGAATACATTGTCATTTTTGGCTGATTTTTTGAAAATTTGTTTTAGTAGGTATTTGATTATACTAACTAAACTAAACACTTTATTGATTTATACTGTACTGCATAATTAAAGTTGATAAAACACTGATCCTGTATTTAAGAAATATTTTGTACCAGATAGGAGTTAAAAATGTCTGTTCTCTCTGGGCATGACTCACTAGTTTCGAGTGGACCATGTGCATTTAATCTGTTTGCCCCAGTGTGTATGTGTACACTTTGTGTTAGCTGGCAACTCTGCAGCACTTACATAGGTTTGTAGTCGTTAGAAGGATAATGTTTTTATCGTTATCTTGGCTTCTATGCTCTACTGACAGAACATCTAGGGAAAATCTTTGTTATTATCACTCTGTGAAAGGACATTTGTTTGTGTGATAATAATTACTTAAGAAAAAGGGCCTGTAACATAGATATTTTTTACATATATATGAGTATATATTACATTCCATCACAGATACAGCTATTTTATTGTCCCACCTCATGGATTAATCCTTAGACTTAATAAAACTGTCAGACTTCAAAAAATAACATTTTTACCCCAACTAGGACTTCAACCAACATAGTTAAAGGCTGAGGGGTTATAGATCAGCAAGTTAGTTGCTGTCTTGCTCAAATTAAAAAAGATAAAACAATATCACCTAAATTTAAGATAAAGAACAAACTGTCAAGTTTTTTGTTTCTGCTGAGAATCCAAAGACACATTCATGCTGCTGTGCTGCCATTAATTTACTAATTCTGATGGTAACAGCAAAAGCATTTGATAAAAAAAAGTGCTCCCAAGTATTTTTCCCTCCCCATTTTTTTAGGATCAAACATTTCCTTTCAGGAATAACTGAGGAGAGTTGATTAGAACTGATAGTATTATTTATTTAAAGGACATTTTTTTACACACACTGAATGGGTTTTATTTGAACTTAATACTATCAATTAATCAAGACTCGAAACAAGCCCATAAACAAAAATCTGTTATGATTTAAAGAAAATCTATTTCCCAGAACAATTGTCTTTTGTGTCGCATATTTGTGACTGTAAAATGCAGAGCATCAATTCATCCATCTTCACTTCCTTTAGTTTTATCATCTGTCAAACAACCTTTCATTTATCTAGAGATAGGTTTTGTTGCTGTTTTTTTTGTTGCATCACATCAACACACTTATGGTTATATTGGCAACATCCAGCTAATTATTGGTGGAGGAAGACCTCAGACTATCAGGGTTAAACCACAGACATACAGCAGGCTGGCTGGAAATTCTTCCCGAAAGTTCTTGCCCCACTGAGACTTGAACCTACGTGTTGAGGGGCTGAGGAGTTGCAAGACAGCTACCCATACACCTCGGCCACGGGCATCCCTCCCTAGAGATGTTACAGACTACTGTTGCTTTTAGAAAATCGCACAAAAGAATGGTTGACCGGATCCTTTTCTGACTGTACAACAGATGGTTGTTTGAAATAATTCCTTTATAATCCCTATTTGTCCATTGATTTTTTTTGTCCATTTCCCAATAGGGTCGGTGCTTCGCATCTAGGTAGGATGTTAATATTGGTTATATTGTTAGCCTCAGGTTATAATTATATGTCGGCTACACAAGGGACCTATCACATATCATAGTTAACACTAAGCCTGCTTATTAAGCCAGCCACTTGGAAAGTGGTGTAGATCGTGATCTGCCGATCTGCCTTTATTTGCCGCTATGTCTTTTGGTGTTGTTGTTTTTCTGCCAGTTTTGAAGATCAATGTTTAGTCATGTTCCTAATTGCATAAAGTTTTTTTCCCCAATGTTTCAAGGAGAATATGCCTATTTCAAAGAACAATATAATTATAATTTTTATTCCTGGTCAAAGAAATGACACAATTTACTACTTCAGTCATGAAAGAAATAGATATTTCTTTGTAAGTGAGTGAAATATGAAAGAAGTTTACTGAACCAAATATGTGAAATTTGTTTTCTTTATTTGATGTGTAATGTTCCTAAAATGGTGAGAGAGAAAACCTGAATACAGGCAATACAAAAATAACAACTCCATGTACATCTTTTGTACTTTAAGATAAGATAAAACTTTGAATGCATCCTGTTGAATGTAAGTCCTGTTCTTAAAAAAGAAACTTTAAATCAGTTGATTTGTTTATTGTTTTGCTCTTGGAGAATGTCACATGCTCATATTTTATTTATTTCACATACACATAGCATTTGAAAGAAGCCTCATTTTTAACACTGATCAGTTATGGCATAGGCTAACATGGATTTTATGAGCTACTCTTTAAAAAAAGTCTGACATTCCTTCATGTCCTGCTAGTAGTAGTTGTATATAATTACATGTGGTCCTTTGTCTGACATTATATCTGTCAGAAGAAGGGCCACATCTTATGCACTTTATGTGAATAACATTTGTATGAACTTGAACCTGAAGCAACATTGTTAAACATGCTGATAGCATGTAGTTAACCCTTCACTGGCTGTGTTTGTTACAACCTACTTAATCATTAGAATTGGTTAATCAATAGATGGGAGTCATCTTATTATTAGAAAGTCAGCTGCAAAGAGTGCAGAACCTCTTGGTAGGAGCTGTCTATTCTGGATAAACACTTTTCCCAATTGTTTTGATTAATTTTATGCTCAACAAAGTTAGCAGGCGAGGAGTTTAACAGCCCACAGGCATGTGAGTCACTATTAAAATGGGACTCCAGGCCCTGGGAGTGTGGTAGGTTGAGAATTGGCCCCCTCCAAGTTCTGACAGTCATGGGTTCAACCCCTGGGAGTGCAGTAGGTAGAAAGTTTGTCCCCAAGTTCAGAAGGTCACAGGTTCAATCTTCGGATTGGAATAAATTAATCTTTAAGTCTTTTAGCTTAGACTCCACAAGTAAGAGTAGTTCTATGACTGTGTTCAAATATTGTTACTGATGGTTGGTTAGATAATTGTAACTGGCATTCACAGTGACGGCAGCAATCATGAGGTGTCCATGTTTGAGCAGTTTGTCGCCAGCTTGTAACTCCTCAGCCCTTCATCCCATGAGTTTGAGTCCCTTTGGGGGAAGAACTTTCATGTGGTGAGGTCTTCCAGCTGACCCGTTGGGTTGTGGGTTCTACCAAGATATATGTCCTGGAGTCTTCCTCCACTAATAATAAGCTGGACATCGTCATTAGGGTAGTTTTGTCATTGTGATATAACAAAAAAATCAAAATCAAACAAGCAGCACTAAATTTGCTAATCTATGTAAACACCGTCTCCAGATTACTGAAAAGGTTGTGACATGGACTTTAAACTTAGAGAAGAAAAAAAACTGACCATGTAATGGCGTGCCTTTAGGGCAGTTAAAGCCTAGATGAGAATTTTTATGCTATAAATAGGTGAGGTCAGCACATTCCGCAGTATCTAGTTCTTAATTGGACATGTATAGTATATATTGATATGGTTTGTTGGCTTATGCACTCAAGATAGTGAACTGGTGCGTAAGAGAGACTTTGCATCGATGTTCATTTAAAGATGCTTGAATCATTTTTACTGTATTTTTGCACACTTGTATATATTCATTTCAGGGTACTAGAAAAAAATTTACTACATTTTCACAAACTTGTAAATTATATATCATTGAAAGGTACTTGAATCATTTGGTACTGCATTTATATAGTTTTCTTTGTTTTGTTTTGGAAATACATCACAGCAACCAATTATGATCATTAAAGCGAAGTCCAGCTGTTTTGGTGGAGGAAGACCCCCAGACAAATGTCTGGGTAGAACCACCGGCACACTGCAAATCTGCTGGACAAACTTGTATTTATAAATATTATTTAAAGATGCTTTGTAAAACGTTTATTAATTTAACTTAAGCAATTGGAGGTATTGATATTTAAAAAAAATCATTCTAAAGTACAGCTAGCTTGTATGATCACTTTTCATGTGCACAAAAATAATCAAAATAATAATTGTGGCCAAGCCTCCTGTATGTTATTGGATTGATGCCAGCCAGGAGTCATGAGGCATGGGTTACTGCGTGTATTTTTTCACCACCCTTTTGGGAACTTGACCGATTCCGGCAAAATTGTAAAAATTTTAAGTCATGAAATCACATAAATTATGTGAAAAAAGGGTACAGCTCTCCAAAAAATTGACAATTTTAATTAACAACAGTAATTATATATTTTTTTATGTCCACCAAATTAGGTGGATGTCAGTTTAATGATCAAATTGGTCACTATTAAAGCAAAAGTTAATTAAATTTGTGACAATCATACACCTGAGATATGAATAAACAAGATGTACCGGTTTTGCTTGAAATAAGCTGAGACAAACATAGTTGATCTCGATCATTCCGGAACCTGACTGACGAGGAGCCGTATCTTTTGCCAGGTCTTCATAGAAATGCTTCTCCCTCTAAATAAATTTATTAACAAATTAAGTTCCTTGACAAATGTACTTTAATACTTAACTTTACCCAAAATTGCATTATACATACATTTTATGTGTAAAGCACATATAATTTAAGGGTGTAGACTTGATATTTAATGAAACATTGATATAATATTACAAAAAAATAATATTACCAACCCCAAAAATGGGGGAAAAAGGATAAGCATAAACACCAGTGTGCAGACAAAGGGTCAAATCCAGTCTTGGAAAGACATTCTCTGCAGGCATCATCCAAGAAATACGTGCTTCACTCGGCAGTGTGCCAAGAATGTTCATTCTTGATGGTTATTATGTAACAAATTGTGTCTGAGTTCTGAACACTGATAATATTTCATCAGGTGATATGATAATCAAATGTAAAAATGACCAGGTATTTAGATAAACCATCAACCTAACTGTTTATGTAGAGTTTCAGGTGGGGGAAATACATATACTTCAAGCCAAACCCACATTATGTTTTTTTTATCAACAAATATTAACTTTCAGATAATCTACTCACAGCTGCATGCATGGATAATTAGATGTATTAATAAAGACTTAAGACAATGTGTAGGTCCTGGTCAGACAGCACCTAGGAAGTAACTGGTAAGCCAGGATTTACACTTTTTGTCTAAGTCTGATCAGTTCTCGTAATTTGCAGAAAGTTTATTACAAATGCTCTCCTTAAAAATGAATTAAATTCGGATTCTAGCATCTTCAATGTTTTTCTAAAGAGACCCAGTAATAACTATGTAAAATGTTTGTATAATTAGTATAGCCCAAGATGTTACCCATAGTTGTTGTCACTGATTTGTTACTGCTATGATTGCTTAGCCTCTCGCCACCTAGGTCTGAGCTCCAGGAAGGGCAAGAACTTTAATGTGGGAGCTGGCCTACAGAGCACCAGAGGTTCTACACTGACATATGTCTGGTGTCTTCCGCCACCAGTATTAAGCCAGATGTTGCCATTTATGACCATATTTGTGTCCGTGTGATACAATAAAGTACAAAAACATATATTTTGTCAAATCTTCATTGATAGACACAGATAGACAAAGCTTCATATTTTTCATAAGAATATAGGCTAACTCATGTTGTAGGACTTACCAAACAGGCGACTCCTACAGGCTACAACCCATAGGACTCTCACAATTTTCCAGCTAGTTCCCAAGGGATCTTTTCCAGCTAGTTCCCAAGGGATCTTTTCCAGATGTGAAGTGGCCAGTCTTGTGAGGGAGTAATGTCCCTAATTAATAGATAATTGATGGTTTGATCCCTGAGTATTGATCCAATTACACAAATTGTTTAAAGTAATATAGCGTCTCCTCGACTGCTGGGCAAGACTTGTCAAATTAGGATTTGGACTGTTTGCTGTGTAGTTTCAAGCAAAATGGCTTCTTTGATTTGCATGTAGTTGATTGCCATATAATCAATAATTAAATTGAGAATACCCCTTTGTCTTGTATATTTCTTTTTATAATCTGTATTGCAGATTTCTGGGTATCAAAAAGGTATGCAAAGGTTACTACATCTAGCCACATTGTCAGAGACTTTATTAAAGTTCTAGCCACATTGTCAGAGACTTTAAAGTTCTAGCCACATTGTCAGAGACTTTAAAGTTCTAGCCACATTGTCAGAGACTTTATTAAAGTTCTAGCCACATTGTCAGAGACTTTAAAGTTCTAGCCACATTGTCAGAGACTTAAAAGTTCTAGCCACATTGTCAGAGACTTTAAAGTTCTAGCCACATTGTCAGAGACCTTAAAGTTCTAGCCACATTGTCAGAGACTTTTAAGTTCTAGCTACATTGTCAGAGACTTCAAAGCCACACATGTAGATCCTAATCAAAGAGATTCCAGCTTTGAAGCATGCTGATTAGGATCTACTCTTACTCCATAAGAGCCTTTAATTAACCCTTTACATGCTGCAAACATGTTTCACACTTCATAGCTTCTCACTGGGTGGGTTCGAGTCCCGTTCTAATGACTTAATGTGAGAAGGTCTTCCAGCTGACCTGTGGAGTGCTGGGGGTTCTGCCCAGACATATATCGGGATCATCCACCAATTAAATAGGGAGAATTCTGTTTTAATGATTATAATAAGTTTCTGTGATGTATGTAAAAACAAAACAAAATCCTTTCATTTAATTAAGATAAAACATAAGCCACCTAAATGGTGTTTCCAGCTATTAAAGGGTTGAAACTTAGCAGGCTCATAGTTGACCAAAGTAGGAGGCTATGTGCTAACAGAAGGGCTCTTCAGGGTCACTGTGATCAGGGATAATAACATGGGTCTGTGAGCCTACTGTTTCTCATTAGCATCACTCTCATGTTTCACAACTGTTGTTCTTGTTGTTTGTCTCTTTGCAGCTGGTACTTCATCAGGCTTAATACAGCCGTTGGATCATATTGGATTCCTTCTTCTGTTGCAATTACATCCTTTTGCAGGCAATATTTTCTAATTTCATTTTCTTTTCACCTCGTTATTATCTTCACCATATTTGTTATCACAACACAATAAGCATTTTAACCATCACCATATTAGTCAACACTATCATCAGCAACAACAATGGAACACATTATCATCATTAAAATAACCATCAGTGGCAGCTACACCATCTCTACCATTATCATCATCAGCAGCATTGTCTTCATCATCATCAACAACATAATCATTCTAGTCTGTGATCAGTACAAATATCATCATCATCACCACCACCACCACGACTGTCCTACCCTCCTCTCAATATCATATCCCCTTTTCATCTTGTTCAAAATATTATGTCATCAAAATATAAATTCACAGCTGAAGATGCCTGCAGATCAATTTTAGACCTCGGTTAGGTTAATGTCCATATAAGGACAAATGGTTTGTAGAGAAATCAATAACATCCACTTGAGTCAATATTAGCTCCAAAATTGTTTAACTCTTGTCCTTCTGGGAGTGAATATATCAGACTTAGGCAGATAGTATAGTTCTAAGTCTCTTTTTTAAGAATCTGCACTTTTTGCAGCTGTGTCCTTAAAACAAAATTATACCTTGATGTTAGCCACTTATAAAGAATTCAGTTTGTTATTCTAAATCTAGCATAAAAAGGCTTTTTAACGCATTCCATGCAAGGCTTGAATGCAGTTTATAAGAATGCATGGAGTCTTTTAATGCATTTATGCCTGTTGATTTTATCTCCACTGGGTAACTCTTGAGAGGCCCTTGATAAAGCCATATTAGAAAATATCAATATTGCGTAACATTCAAATCACATGATTGTTTTAGCTCTTCGCTTACTAAGCACAGACTACTCAAGTTTGCACGAATAATGTGGCTCCAGATTATGTTTCGCAGATTGTTGTTTGTCATGTATCCAGAGTGCCGGTTGTAATTTGTTTGAAATAAGCAGACATATAACCATCTTTTTGAGTATCTCTCATTGTTAATTTGCATACTTTTTAGTACAAATAAAAAGTAATAAATGGGGCGCCTGTGCTGTAGTGGTAGAGTTGCCGACTTGCAACACGTCTGACTTCTAAGCCTTCCACTGTATGGATTCAAGTCCTATTCGGGGCAAAGAACCTAATGTGGTAAGGTCTTCCAGCTGACTTGTGGTGGCTGGTTCTACCCAGACATTTGTCTTGGATAGTCCTCCACCGAAATAGCTGGATGTAGCTGCAATGTTTTTCAAAACACAAAATCGAAACAGAGTTAATACATGAATAGTTTGTGGACACATGAGTTGTGCAACTTAATTTTAAACTGATGAGATATATCCCTGAATACAATATATTATAATATTATGTATGACCCGGTTGCTTCAATCACGTTTTATTTTCTCAAAGTTCTTCCATCCCAATTCAGGGGCCCACTTCTGTTTTCGCTTCATACACATTCATTTATTTGTTGTTTTAGTTGTTGCTCAGCCCACATCTGAGGCCCCCTTCTTTTTTTGTGAAAACAATTTTACAAAAAAAGAATTCTCAACTCACATCCCAATTCTTAGCCTCTCTTATTTTCACTACACACATTTACATGAATGAGTGTACATTTCTATCCTGATATATGAGATCAGCTAGCTGGCTTTGCACAAGCATGCACCAGAATTCTTTTAAGCCTTTCTGCTGAAGCTTTAATCATGAAAACTTAAATTTTCTTCCAGCAAGCAACTTTTTTCTGTTTTTTTTTGCTGGCTGATTATATTTTTAGAGATACTGGAGGAAATAATCAGGTTCAAGACATATTTACTCCTTATCAGTTGTTTATATTTCACCAATGTGTCTGCAACACAATCTTTCAGTGCTTTGATTTTTGCCATGATTGTTAGCACAGTGATGTTAACTTCAGCTCCAAGATAATTAAACATAAGAGTTGGATGATTGGAATCTACACTATCTGTCTAGGCTTTTTCAAAAATCACTAAGCAAGTTTAGAATAAATTTAAATTTAAACACTTTATTTTTTGTGGGAAAATACACTCAGTGTGTCTTTTTTTTGTTGTGGTTTAATCAACTCCTGAAATAGATATCTTTCCAACCAACCTTTGTTGTGAGTAATGGTTCAATGACCTCATGTTACAAACATTAGACAAGATTGTAACAGGATATGATTAAAGAAACACCTCGGTTTTGATTTAGAAATACATGTCCATCACAGCAACACAGTTATGGTTATTGTAGTGATGTTGAATTATTATTGGTGAAGGAAGACCTGGGTAGACACATTAGGTGACCATAGGTCATCTGGAGGACCTCCTCACATCAGAGTTAGCCTTGACTTAAACATACTAAGATTATACTGTTGAACTACACTGTAACAAAAATACCATCATGGAATACATGTTATAGTTTATTTAAAAGGTAGTATTTTAGGCATAAAGGAAGAAAGATTTCAAGATATATTCTGTATTACAGGATGAATTGAGCATATATAATGATAATAATTATGTAATTGATTTAAAAAGCAAAACAAATTAAAAAAAACATCCACACGGTGTAACACTAATATTTTAAAGACATGAGTTTTATCAGCTGTGACAAGGTCTCCAGTCTAATCCAGTCGTGACTGGTTCACTTCATGTTTATCTCTGAATGAATGAGAAAGTATAGGACTCTAGTAGCAGTCTACCAGAGGTCATTCTAGCGTGTACATGCATAGTGGGATTTAAAGGGCCTATCCAATCCAGCTCTATGCTCTTAACAAATTCGTGTAATGGGATAACACTTAAAATAATGTTTTTGTGTGTGTTATTAATTTCTGACTATAATTAATAAATATTTTTGTCTTTCATTAAGATCATTATTTTGTTCATTACTTGGATGTTTAATAGCATTAACAATGAAATGCACAAATATAATCAGGTATTTTTTAAAATATATATCGCAGTAACCAGTTATAGTAATTTTAGCAATGTCCAGCTATTTTGGTGGAGGAAGACCCCGGACAGATTTCTAGGTAGAACCTCTGGTGCACCACTGGTCATTGGGAGGACCTTCCCACAATAAATCCTTCATCCTTGGCACAACTCCAATGCAAGCGATGAGAAGCTATGCAGTCAAAGCAGTTGGCAATTCTACCATTATGTCACAGGCCAGTATTTACCACAGATAGAACCACTAGCATTTCACAAGCTAGCAAAAACCCTTTCCATGGGAAGTGTACTTCCAGATCCTGACTCCAACTCACACAATGAGTGGCTGAGTAGCATCTCTGTCAGCGGCCATGGGCATGCTGATTGATTTGGAGAGATGAATGAAGCCAAACATGTCACCTGTTAATTAGAACAATAGTGATTGGAGCCAGAGACCATGTGGACAGGGTCATTGACTTGTAACTTCTTAGCACCTCATTGGTGGGATCGAGTCCTAGTCGCAGGGAGAACTTCCATGTGTGGACATTTTCCTGTTCACCTGTGGTATGTGATGGTTGTGTCAAGATGAAGTCTTCGGTCTTTCTCCAGCTATAATAAGCTAGATGTCGCCATTATGAAAATAAATTTGTGAGCCCGATGTAACAAGCAAAACTGGAAAAGGAAAAAAACAATTGAAGTAAGGAGATGAACTTGCTGCACATTATAAGAATATATCCTCATCACATTTTCAATTATCAATCAGTGACTCATAACCTATTTTTGATTTTCCTTGTTCTAAAGAAGGAAAAATGGTTAAAGTGCCTTGTGTGAAAAGTGTATCCTGATAAAATGTTTTTAATGCAGAAGGTTGTGGGTATAACTGGACAAAAAAATTCCATAAAGGAAAGGCCTTCTTTAAATAGGCAAATGTCAGCTCTTTATTGAAAATCTAGGGAAATGTCAGCTCTTCATTGAAAATCTAGGCAAATGTCAGCTCTTTATTGAAAATCTAGGCAAATGTCAGCTTTTCATTGAAAATTTAGGCAAATGTCAGCTCTTCTTTGAAAATCTAGGGAAATGTCAGCTCTTCATTGAAAATTATCAAACTGAAACAAAATAGGTATTTTCTTGTTTGTCTCAAATTCTTCTACCTACCAGCATGCTGATTTTTCAATCAGGAACCAAGGGTTGTATAAAAAAAAACAGAGAGAAAAAACCATAAAACCCATGGATGCAGGAAGGACTTGGGTATAACAGTTGCATCCAAGCATCAAAAATACATTTTTACACTTGTGTCAAACCCATCAGACTCATTCTACACAATTTCTGGAGCAAAGTTTTGGAGATGTGGGGGTGGGTGGGCTTAGGAGCATAATAACATAGAGAACCCTTCAATGGGAGTTGTAGAATGACTCAGCAAAAATAACATCTCCCATCTGGTCCCAGTCGAACACAAAAAAGAGGCAGGCTGGAATGGAAAGTGTTTTTTGTGTTTGTTATTTTTTCAAGCACTGGGAATGATTAATTAATTGTTCTCATATCATCCACTATACTGTAGGTTTGGTAGAAGTCTGTTCCAGCATTTGTGTATTGAAAAACTAAAACTGTTGTCTATTTAACAATGTTCATATTTTGGATTTCTATTTCTTTCCATGAAACCTTTATAAAAACTAATGGTTAGTAAAGCAGTTTACATTGTCTGTTCAAAAACCCTTTACATATCATTTATTTTATATTTTTTTAAGATGTTGGTGTACTGATAAAAAAGGCATTTATCTTTTAAACGAAAAAAGAAAATATTCGTTATCAATATGAAACACATAATAGTTTTATATAAAGTATGAAAAGTAGAACTCTATTATCTTGCATATTGAGTAAAGTTGTCATTGCATCCATTAGGATGAAACAATCTTCCATACAAAATTGTTATTACTCCTCAATGTATGACTATCAAGGCCTTAAAGTCTTTCTGGATATTATTATAAGAGATGCTCAAGCCATCGACCCATCTTGCATTCTCCACTATGGATTATGGCAAGGAAAGGGGAGTATCTATACTCCCTGCATGAAGCTGTGGTTACCACGTGCTTGAAAGATTTTAGTCAAACTTGCTTGTTATGAGTAAGAATTCTTTAGCTAATAAATGGTAGCAAGCAGAATGTTGAAGAACACATGAAAAAGATTCGGAGATCCTTATTTATGGGAGAATAACCCAAGTTTAATCATTTCAATACTCTCCATACCTAATAAATCAGGTACTCAGATAAATTGTCTCATTTATAAAAGTGTCCACAATATAGGGTTTGGTTGAGAATTATGGGATATATACAAAGCATCAGGTGGAAGAATTTCTCCAGCTATCTCCTTGACATCTCCTCCATACCCTATATACCAGGTACTCAGAAGGGCCCTCTCAGTGTGAAAATTCTAATGAGTACCCACAATATTGGGTTTGGTTGAGAATTATGGGATATTTTGCTGCAAGCGTTTAGATGGAAGATATTCAATGTATTTCCCCCAGCTGCTGCTCTGAGCAGGATCATCAATAAACAAAACACAGGAGCAGATTACAGGCTTCTGTCTGATATCTGAGTCACATATTGACCTCCTGGCAAACTTTTGTTCATCATAATTGAAAATCTATAGGGGCCATGAATTTTGAATATTGAACACCTCTATTTTGTTGTTATGAATAATTCATCTGGGGGAAACCCTGTCTAGCCCCTTATCTGTCATTAATAATAATAATTGGGCACTGGTAGACTGCCCATATTCATCAAGCAAGCAAAACATGTTCAACAGTGATATTGATCTCAAATAATGGGAGTCTGGGGCTGCGCTTGTTGAATTCAAATAACTGTAAAGTGATCTTGTTCTAGAGTCGCAGATAAACAGGCAGAGTACTATAGCAGGTTCCATTAACTCCCATCCTCACTTGGCTATAAGTTTGAAATCTAAATGTGGGGGATGGGGGCACCCGTGGCATGGTAGTAGTCGCAGACTTGTAACTCCTCTGAGTGCTTAGCCTCTCATTGCATAGGTTCAAGTCCCATTCCCGGCGAATTATTTAATGTGGAAAGGTCTTCCAACTGACCTGTTGTGCACAGGTGGTTCTTCCCAGATTTGGGATCTTCCTCCAGTAGAATAGCTAGACGTCCATAATTGTGTCACTTTGGTGTATCTCGGAAATTAAACAAGATTTGGCATTAGAATAAGACTACATATGTGGCTGGTGTACGCCATGGATTGCATGTTTTCTTCCGCTGTGTTGACACAGGTGTACACACACGATGATTGTACCAGTCAAGTGATGTAATAGTACAGCCCTTATCATGCTTAGTTTGCTTTTACCCATGATAATTCTCTATTTTTAACTATGCACAGGTAAACAAGACATATTGCTAGAGTCTTGGCAGAGCAGCAAATAGGGCATATCCTGATTAGACGGCACCCTGGCAGGAGCTGGCTGATCTGAATCTAACTTACCTAAGCCTGATTAGTTCTTCCTTAGAAGGTTAAGTGTTAAGGTAGTCTGGGAGTGGGGATGAGGGGAGTGAGGATAATTACTCTGGGATGGCTGCCACAGCCAGGAACTATTTGGAAAGAGGGGTGTAGATCTGATTCAAGGCTTCTGACAGTGTGGACAGAAGAGGAAGATTTATCATGTCCCGACTAACTGACAATCCCAAGTTGTTTGTCAGTTACAGTAAAGTATGAGATTGTGATTCCTAGAGTGGAAGTTTCAGTGTTTCCTGTCTGACACTTCTAAGTTGTGGCATTGTCCAGCTAACTTGCAGTATGCTGCAATAAGTTGCTCTTTAGAGGCAGAAAACACTGTTTAGTAAAATGCCACTGGACAGCAACAGTTACTGCAGAAGTAAATTCAGAAAAATAACTAATGCCTAGAACAATCATTAACTGGAAATTGATGAATGGTCTTCATCCGTTGACTTTATAGGTCAGCTTGGTAACAGATCTATGTGGACAGTGACAAAGGGGAAATGGTGCTGTCTTTGTCACAGATGATTCATCTAATCTGTCCAGGGATGATCGTTTCTGTTATGCATAGTTTGTTTCTTGGGTTTATTGTGTTTAAGAAGTTTTCCCACCAACACTGTTTCAATTATTTGGAGATGGTGTCCACTGAAGCAGGTGCTGCCTTCACTGTATTTAGAATGCCGTGAACACCTGGCATGATACCACACCCTGTCAAATTATCCTATCACTGGGCTGACCAGTCGTGGAACTACCCGTATATTGGCATTAGCAAGGGAGCTATACCACTACTACCATTTATGCTGACTGATATGTCATGGCTTGGGGTGGAACCCAGGGCCTCTCGAGCATAGAGCTGATGCTCTACCGATTGCTGGTTAAACATTGAACTGTCAGATAAAAAATTATATTACAGATGTAATTCCCTTGCATAAAGTACTAGTTAATCAGGTTAAACAACTTTTTAACAAAAGACTATTTCATTCCTACTTTTGTTGTTAGACCATAGTTTTGCAGTTTCTTTCTATATATATATATGTAAATGTTCATAAACAGTATCACAAACAAAAGCATATGTTGCTGTTTTGTGTAAAAGTTGGTCATCTCTGAACTTGCATCGATTGGTTAAATCATTTTCTGTAAACAGACTTGATGACAGTTTTGGAACTGTCCATTGAAGGAAGTAGATGAAGATTGTAGTAAACTTCCCCGGTTTGTTGATGAAAAACTCTTGTTTTTGAACTACAGTGTGGTTGACAGGAAGTTAATGTAAGTGTAACCTGAAGTTGTTCGAGGAGGTCAAGGATAACAATACATTCAATGAGGTTAATGTTTATTATTAAACATTTATTAATTTTTAAGTTTCCATATGTTAGAATTTTTTGAGAAATATCAAAGCTGTCACTTGACACAAGGAGTGTTCTATTTATGTTATTTTAAATATGTCACAGTTATCACCTGTAATCATTATAGCCACCTTCAGCTATTTTGTTGCTAAACACTTGTCTGGGTAGAACCACTGGTAACCACATTTAGCTGGAATACCATCCGGCATAAAGTTCTTCGAACGGTACTTGAACCCATCGCTGATAGTCTATGCAGTCAGTAGCGTTTCCAGTCTGTGACTGCAACGATGCCAAAGGCACCCTCAGACAGTGTTGTATGCAGGAGGTAAACCGAGCTCGTCTTCCTAGTTGCGTGTTTTATCTGCCTTTGTTCATATGACACCAGGGGTACCCATGGCCCATGGCATAGTGGTTGAGTCGCCAATTTGTAACTCCTGACTGCTTAGCCTCACACTGCGTGTGTTCAAGTCCCGTTTGGGGCGAAGGACTTAATGTGAGAGGGTCTTCCAGCTGACTTTCGGTGCACCGTTATTCTACCCAGACATGTGGAAAAGTTTGATGTTATTATAATGGTCATAAATATTCACTGCAATGTATTTAATAAACAAAAACAAAACAAACAAAGAATTGCTAAAAACTTCTTGGCCCCTCACTCCCAGGTCAGGACAAAGAACTTCCGTGTCCATGCTGGACTTTTTGCAGCTAATTTCCAGTGTGTTAGTTGTTATACCCAATCAAAAGTCTAGGATTTTCCTCTATTAATAATTAGTCACACATCCCCAATATGACTATTATTGTATCTGTGCAGATGTAAAAAAAAACACAACTGTAAACAAAACAAATCATGTGACTCCTAGTGTCAACAAGCTGATGAAGACTTGTAAAATGGTTGAAATGGGGAAAAAAATGTTGGCTGATCTGGATCTACACTATTTGCCAATGTCATATAAATATGTTTTCAGCAAGCTACAGGTTCATGGGTTAATTCTCAATCGGCAATTAAGAACAAGAGGTCAACCTTCATCGTTAAAATCTAAGATGTTTGCTAATAAAATAGAGGGAAATAATGAGTAATAATTTATGTCTTGCCCTCAAAGCATTGGAAAATTATCATTTTTGGGTAAACTTATCACCAATTTGTGGTTTTCAGGTTTTAAATTGAGCCCTGGATACACCCAGACTCAAGTCTGAGGGTCTTCTTATAGCAATAGTTAGCTGGACCAAGATGTTGCTAATATGACAATAGTTCTGTCTGTATGATGTTACAAATAAACAAAACAATAAACAAAACATTAAAAATAAGTTAAACATTTCTCAGAACAGAACATGATGTATCCAGAGAATATCTTGTCTTTAGGTAGTGTTTTTTTCTGTGTTTTTTTTTAAACTTTGATCAGTCTGCTATATGTGGCTCACACTGTCTGCTAGGTGTTGGAATGGTTGAGTCATGGCCACAACTAATTGGACAACAGTGACGGTAACAAGCACTGAAGTCCAGACCAGCCGACAATTTCCCCAGGGACTGATGGAGGTATATTGTCTGATCACAGAACCACTGATTCATCTAGTATAATACAGTAGATAGCAAGGGCTCTCATGGCCGAATGGTTGAAGAACCTCATCTCCTCACCATATGGGTTGGAGTCTCTGTCAGAGTAAGGTTATGTTGAAACTGACCTGTAGTGTGCCGGTGGTTCTACCCTGGCCTTAGCCTGGGGTCTTCCTCCACCAATAATTAGCTGGATGCCAATACGACCATAATTGTTGTCAGTGCGATGTAACAAAAAACAAAACAAACTATCTGACATGTAATGTACCACTGGTTCTACCCAGACTTATGTCTGGGGTCTTCCTGTCTCAGTAATTAGGTGGAAGTCACCAGTATGACCATAATTATGTTGGTTCTTTGTAACAAAACAAACATTAAATGGACTTTCTTTCCATTTTTTTTATCTTGCTCATATTATTCAATTATAGGTCAATTTAAGTTAGTACAAAGATACCCTTTGCCTATTTTTTTTCTCAATTTTTTATTTTCACAATCAAAATCCCAAACCCTTAACAAGAAATCATAAACAGCTATGGAGGTATTATACTTGCTTTGACAACCAGCAGTCACTGACAATATCAGAAGCAGAATCAAACACTTATTATTCATGTTGCTTTCGATTCCAACAGCACATGCTGTGGTAGGCATGCATTTAATTTCCATTTTCGCATTCAGTCTGAAACACAAGAATTCTGCAAATGTGCATTCCAGTACATTGGATGATGCTATCGCTGGATACCAGTGGCTTGTAGCAAAGTTCACAAGGAAGGATATCTGATGTCTTGACATTGATTCGAATAAATCTCCCTGCTTTCCTTGTCATTGATTTGAATAAAACTCTGCGAATCTTCTAGCTGATGTTGTTTCAAGTCTACAGTTGGTCATGCTTAGGGTTTGACACGGCTACTTGTGACCAAACACAGTCAGTTGTTGGTCAAGTGGGTAGTGACTAACTCCTCAGTTTCTTCTCAAGTTGGTTTGAGTTTGAGACCTGGTGAAAACTTTGTTGGGAGGCCCTTTCTCAAAAAAATTAAACAGTAAAATATAAAGAACATTATGGCTTGCTGTGGAGTATTTCAAAATTAATTTAAAAATCAATAAACACCTGACTTTTCAGTTGCTTTATTTGTGCTTTCAAAACTCAAATGAATAAGAACTTCCCCCCCCCCCCCCCCCCCCCCCCCCCCTAGTATGAGCATGGAATTTTTTTTTTAAACAATGATAACTGCATGCAACCATAATGGATATTGTGTCAATGTATTGAATATATAGCAGATAAATATTAATGGCCAGCTTGCTGTATATCTGTGGTTCTGAACCTTACTTGATAGCGCAATCGGTAGAGCATCGGCTCAAGGTACAGGAGGCCCCAGGTTTGATACAATGCAACAATGTATTAAACACATCAAAAAAGGTAGTGATATTGCTCGCTAGCTAACACTCAAGCAATGTGACAGTGTGAAGTATCATGCCAGGTGTTCTTGGCATGTTGTTCACAGTGAAGGCAGCACTATATCTGCTTCAAGAGGACACAGTTGCCAGATAACCAAAATACTCTTGGTGGGATGATAACAAAAAAACAAAACAAAAAACAACACATTAATGGTTCTACCAATAAAGTGCTTAGTTTACTTTGATTATTCCTTTGATTTTATTGTGATGAAAATTAGCAGTTCTATTCTCCTCCCCATCTTTAAACATATTGAAGTATAAAGTAAACCAGCTAATACATTAACATATTTGCTCAAACTTTGAAGAATAATGTTGAAAACGATCTAACAAAGTTAATTCTATAAAAGCTTTTCAGTTTTGAGGTTGATTTTACATTTTTTGCTGCCAGTGACATTTTGCTTTGTTTCAGAGGAGGGGAATCAAATACTAATGTACATGTATGAGTATTTGTGACATTGTTGGCATTGCTGGGATTCCCAATCTTTTGTTGGCGTATGTGAACTTTACCCATTCCCTAATCCTGCTAAAAAGACTACCACTAATCGTGCAGATTCAAATCGGCTAGGGGCGTAGTGGTAGAGGCCCGATTTGTAACTCCTCAGACTGTTTAAGCCTCTCACTGCGTGGGTTTGAGTCCCGTTTGGGGCAAAGGACTTACTGTGAAAAGGACTTCCAGCTGACTTTGTGATGCGCCAGTGGTTTTACTCAGACATGTGTCTGGGGTCTTCCTCCATCAAAAGCTGGACATTGCTATAATGATCAAAAATGGTCGCTGCACGATCAGTTATCATGAGAGCTATTTGATCATGGTTCTGTAATGTAATCACTTGGAATGCATCTTTAAGAAGGAGTGTTGTTATCCAGTTACAAATGTTTGTGAGTTATCATTGCCACAGCAGTAGCAGAGAAAGGGCTCAATGTCCCTCTGGGTCTAGGGACATGTGTTGCATGGCCACAATTATAATGTGGTTATCTCAATGAAATCACATACTGTTGCCAGGGTCAAAATCCCTGATGCTTAATATTTAATTTCGCTTTGAAAACCCACTTTTTGCAGGTTCACTGGAAATCATAACTGTTATTAAACTCAGGTTATTTTCAGTAAACAAACTGTATTATAGAATAATGGACTTATACAGGAAATTATTGCGCTCATACAATGTGTGTCTTCACTTAAGATGGAAGCAGGCTGGATTGTATGAGGATACTGATGGAGAACAGACCAATATTAATTGATGGCTTGATGAGAAAGGTCAGCAACAAAGATAATCAAGATATTCATTGTTCAAGGAACATGTTAATTGTGGTTAATTAGAAGTTTTATGGCGGACCCTATGGGTTCAAATAGCAAGACTTTCGCAGTTAGGGGACAGGTCTGTATAGGTGCTATCCAACAGTTTGGTCCAAGTTTTTCTCTCAAGTAACCAAATAAGTCATTGCAACCTGACAAGGTCTTGCAAAATGCTGTTAGTTGATGCCAAAGATCTGTATGAACAGTTAAGAATAAATCCCCACTCGCTATTGCAAACAGGTGTTTCCTTTCCGAGCCACACTGCAGAGATAGCTATTTTTAAAGTTAGAAAACCATGCGATCAGTTACTTTTATATAGTCTTCTGGGTAATGCTCTGATGTCGATATCTATTTTTAGCAGGGACGACTATCACTCTTTGTATAAAGTTGGAAAGACTCAACATTTAGAGTAATCTTTTTTGCGATTAGTACAGTTTAACAATAAAGTTAGTGTTTAAAGTCGTCATTATTATAACGACTAAAGTAAGGGTTTTATTCAAAATGTATGACCAAATTCCCCAAAGCAGAGGTTAGATATTGGTATGTGTATTTAATATAGTCAAACTGTCAGATACCACCTTTAATAAAACCTTTTCCTGTTTTGGGTAATTCGGACAAAAGTTCTGCAAAATGTCATGCTTTAGTTAAAATACTACTTTCAATACTACCATAATGTCAGACTGTACAATTCGGGGAAAAAAATTCTTTAAATGTTCATTTAAAAATTAAATCTATAAAAAAACATGTTGTAGATTTCTGCTGAAAATACTTATGTTAGAGCAAATTACCAGGAGAATATTACTTGATAACATAAGTGGATTTTCGGAATTTAAAAATAGCTTATTGTGCATCGTTGTTCAGACTTACGCCAGAATTAATAAGGCCTAACCAAACAATGTAGATCTGGTCTACTGCTACTCTTAGAAAAAACACAGCCTGCTTTTCTTTTGTTTGCTTTCACAACGATTTAAATGTCATGTCGACACAAAACAAGAGGAAATATTCTTGACTTAAAGCAAGAGATTTTTATTGCATAAGACCCAATAAGAAAGGAAGAATTTGTAATGTTACCCATGTTGAAAGTCTACATTAACAAAGTTTTTAAACTTCCTTCATGTTTGTTTATGACGTTCGTTGGAAAATTGCCATTTTTTTAGGCATTAAATGATAAAGACCTGAAAAGCAAAATAATGTATTATGAATGTTTTAATAAAATATAAATCATTTTTATCATGGCCAGTGGAATAATACAGCAATGTCTTGTTAAAAAATTCTGATTTATATAATTTATATTGTTTTTTGGTTTTTTTTTAATTTCTCTGAACATGTAGATATGTTTTGCTTAAACACAGCCCTTCATTTCATTGTTCTTTACCTAACCATAAGTGCAGCCAGTGCAGCAAAGAATGTCATTGCACACACATAAATGCCATGAACTGCTGTCATAAAGAAAGTCTGACAGAAAGTCAAAACTTCGCCCCCTCCTCTCTCCTCCTCTTTCCTCCCAGTTTCTCACAATAACGATCTCTGCCAGTATTGTACATTCTTGCAATCAAATGCAGACTTGACTATCGATCAAGTGCAAGGCTTTGCTGAGATGCTTTGCATTTTCTAGTCTTCTGTTTATTCACAAGTAGCAGAAGTCCATAATATCATTGAACCGTACAGATTTTCTTGCGCAAGCTTAATATGGAACTACAGCTGCAAAGTAAAAATAAAGTATGTGCATGCAGAGGATTAGATTTTACCGGTATATAATAATATCTCCAGATGCTGGGAATGGATCCAGAATCCTTTATTGCTCAATATAGCTTTATATTACTGGTTTCCATGACAACTGTTTATAAATTAGTTTGATAAAACAGTTCAAATGAGTACTAACAATCTAGGGTTTGTTTGAGAAAGAAAGCATATATTGCATAATTTATATTACCTCAATTTTTTTTTTTACCTTTTTTTTTTTTTTTGACATTGCTCCAACACAATTACTATTCAATTATGTGTAGAACTATCAGCACACCACAGTTTAGTTAAAAACCTCCCCACATGAAAGTTCTCGACCTGACTTGGACTCAAACCCACGTGCTTGGGGGCTGAGGAGGCCATAGGCGATCTGTATTGTTAATGTATAGACTCATAGACATACATGTGAAAGCAGAAATTGCTGTTTCTAGACTTTGACTTTTTATCCAATTTATAAATTACACCTGTTAACAAAATTATTTGCTTTTTATCTGATTTTGTTATTAAGAGTTTAGATCAAACCTATTTTGCATCTTAATGGTTACTGTCAAACTCATTTTTGTCCTCCTTTTACAACATTCGAATGCTTGTAACTAGCAGCAAGTACACACAAGGACACTTTTTGTTAGTAAAGTCAATCACTAGTAACCACTTAGATTCTGACCAATCCTATTAGTACAAATATGCTGGCATATATAATGCGACAGGTAGGAAAGTACTATGGAGGCATAGTAAATGTAGAAATTGCTACTAATTGCCTTACATACTAGGTCAGACTAGTTATCTGATGTTGACTTGAGCCTTTCATATGACATGTTTCACATTCTTCACAATTTTGAGGACACTTTGTTAACCCTTACCTTGCTAAGCATGTATCTATATGTATTTGACAAGTAGTGTAAATCCAGAAAGGCCAGGTAACGGCCAGGAGTTGTCTGATCAGAAGCTGCACTATTTATTGATGAGTCTGAAACAATATGTCAATGCATCTTTGCATGTGTTTGTAAGAAGGTGGTCAAGTGTAAGTCTGGGTAAAACAGAATATGACCAGACCTGGTAGCACAATCAGTAGAGTGTCGACTCCAGGTACGGGAGGCACCTGGTTCAATCCCGGGCCTCGACATATTAAAGTCATTAAAAATAGTAGTGGTATAGCTCCCTTGCTAATGCTTAAGCAAATATAAGTGTAGTTCCATGACTGGTTGGCCCGTTGTCAGGATAATGTGACTGGGTATGGTATCATGCCAGGTGTTCACTGCATGCTGTACACAGTGAATGCAGCACTATATCTGCTTGAAGTGGACACCATTTCAGATAACTGAAACGCTGTTGGTGGGATGATAAACCCAATGCACACTTTAGCTTACAACCTCTTAATTTTTGCTTTCTCTTCACCTTTTAAGAACAAATTAATGAGACTTAGACAAAGTAAAGCTCTCGATTTACTAGATGATCAATATTGCCACTATGTTCTGTAGTCTCTAGCAATATAGCTTGTTGAAAAGACATGTTGTGAGCCAAACAAAGAATTGAGTAAGGATTATTCTCAAATGTTGCAAGCTTAGGACCAAAAAGAACATTATACATACACTCTTTGTGAATCTCACCAAGTATTTACATAGCTCACAAAACCATAAACCCCGGTCATTAATAATTGTTGATATATCCCATGAAACATGGCAGACTTGACCTAGATTTGAAGGAAGCCTGATTTCTGTCATAATTCTGGCATTCCTATCTTGCCCCCAGACTGAGAGAGTCTTGAGATGAATACAAGATATATACATGATGAATGAAAGAACCAGAGATGAGGAGTCCATCAGGCATATTACTGCAATCTGTCTCATAATTCTCAATTGCATTGTATATTGAGGCTGCTCTTTAAAATTACCTCATTAAGATGATTCAAATGAGTACCAGGTATGTGGGGTTTGGAGGAGAAATAATGAATTAAGCCTGAGATATTCTTATTTGAACTTATGTGAAATCAAGACCTCTTGGATCTGAGGCTGTATGGGAGAACTCCCCCAACTTGTGACCTTATGCCCTTATTGCATTAATTTGAGGCAATGCAAGAACTTTCATGTGGGAAGGTCTTCCATCATGTGTTAAGGTCTGCCATTATGTGGGAGGGTCATTAATCATGTGGGAAGGTCCTTCATTCTGTGGGAAAATCCTTCTATCATGTGGGAGGGTCTTCCATCATGTGGGAAGGTCTGCCATTATGTGGGAAGGTCTACCATCATGTGGGAAGGTCTTCTATCATGTGGGAAGGTCTTCCATTATGTGGGAAGGTCCGCCATTATGTGGGAAGGTCCTTCATTCTGTGGGAAGGTCCTTCTATCATGTGGGAAGGTCTTCTATCATGTGGGAAGGTCCGCCATCATGTGGGAAGGTCTACCATCATGTGGGAAGGTCTTCTATCATGTGGGAAGGTCTTCCATCATGTGTTAAGGTCTGCCATTATGTGGGAAGGTCTGCCATTATGTGGGAAGGTCCTTCATTCTGTGGGAAGGTCCTTCTATCATGTGGGAAGGTCTTCTATCATGTGGGAAGGTCCGCCATCATGTGGGAAGGTCTACCATCATGTGGGAAGGTCTTCTATCATGTGGGAAGGTCTTCCATCATGTGTTAAGGTCTGCCATTATGTGGGAAGGTCTTCCATCATGTGTTAAGGTCTGCCATTATGTGGGAAGGTCTGCCATTATGTGGGAAGGTCTTCTATCATGTGTTAAGGTCTGCCATTATGTGGGAAGGTCTTCCATCATGTGGGAAGGTCTTCCATTATGTGGGAAGGTCTTCCATCATGTGGAAGATCTTCCATAATGTGTTAAGGTCTGCCATTATGTGGGAAGGTCTGCCATTATGTGGGAAGGTCTTCTATCATGTGTTAAGGTCTGCCATTATGTGGGAAGGTCTTCCATCATGTGGGAAGGTCTTCCATTATGTGGGAAGGTCTTCCATCATGTGGAAGATCTTCCATAATGTGTTAAGGTCTGCCATTATGTGGGAAGGTCTTCCATCATGTGGGAAGGTCTGCCATTATGTGGGAAGGTCATCCATCATGTGGGAAGGTCCTTCATTCTGTGGGAAGGTCCTTCTATCATGTGGGAAGGTCTTCTATCATGTGGGAAGGTCTTCCATCATGTGGGAAGGTCTTCCATCATGTGGGCAGGTCTTCCATCATGTGGGAAGGTCTGCCATTATGTGGGAAGGTCATCCATCACGTGGAAAGGTCCTTCTATCATGTGGGAAGGTCTTCTATCATGTGGGAAGGTCTTCCATCATGTGGGAAGGTCTTCCTTTATTATCCTTTATTAAGCCATTGTTATTATAATGTTTTATGTAAGGTATTTTATCTTGGCAACTGTCATGACCTCTGCACAGCAGCACTTCTCAGCAGTAACACTTTTCTGTGCCTCTGCCAAATTTTGCTGTGAAGAAGTTTTACTATAATTCAAAACAAAACAAAAATAAAAAGAATAATAGAAATAATACTTTATCTGAACCACTACCTTAAAATTCTAGATAAGACATTAAAGTTCCTTCCAAAACAACCCAAATTGTCAATATTAATTAATTAAATAATTGGTTTATCTAAAGATTTAAACCAATAATATCTGAGAGCTTAATTGGTTTTCCTAAATAGTTAAAACAATCAGATCTGAGTGCTTATTTGGTTTTCCTAAAGATTTAAACCAATCAGATCCGAGACTTTAATTGGTTTTCCTAAAGATTTAAACCAATCAGACCCTAGAGCTTAATTGGTTTCCTAAAAAAATAAGCCAATTGGATCTGAGAGCTTAATTGGTTTTCCTACAAATTTAAACCAATCAGGTCCCAGAGCTTAATTGGTTTTTCCAAAAATTCAAACCGGTCTGTTCCAGAGCCTTGGCATTTCATCAGAAGTCAATATATCTGACTGTAACATATTGATGGGGTGCCTATGAACAACAATCAAGCTATGTTATCTGAAATTGTTTCCACTAGAGAACAACCACAATGTGGAAGCCATATGTGTACATACAGTATGCAGCTAAGCAATAAAATATGGCCATTTTTTCTCAGCTCTCTAAAACATGTAAATAAAGAAGCTTGGTTTTGTTGCAAGAAAAAACAGCTTGTGAAGGTCATAAAATACTGTTGTATTACATCTCCCTCAAGGGTTTCTAAATGAACTTTTCTCATGGAACATACTGTGGAAAATGTTGACTAGATGTTAAAAGGGCAGCCATTGTTTATGTTTAACAATTGGTTTGTTAAAGGAGAATTTAAAAGGTCAGGATGGATGACCAGCCTCCTGGATGCACAAATGAACATCTGATTGGCCACTTGAAGTAGTGTTTATAACATGTATAAAACCAGTTTCTCTATAAAGGATTCTGTCTTTTCGATTGTCATTAAACATTTACTGACCATAATTGTGTTGGTGAGGTGTAACAAAAACAAACCTTAACAAATAAACATTTACTGACCATAATTGTGTTGGTGAGATGTAACAAAAACAAACCTTAACAAATAAACATTTACTGACCATAATTGTGTTGGTAAGATGTAACAAAAACAAACCTTAACAAATAAACATTTACTGACCATAATTGTGTTGGTAAGATGTAACAAAAACAAACCTTAACAAATAAACATTTACTGACCATAATTGTGTTGGTAAGATGTAACAAAAACAAACCTTAACAAATAAACATTTACTGACCATAATTGTGTTGGTAAGATGTAACAAAAACAAACCTTAACAAATAAACATTTACTGACCATAATTGTGTTGGTAAGATGTAACAAAAACAAACCTTAACAAATAAACATTTACTGACCATAATTGTGTTGGTAAGATGTAACAAAAACAAACCTTAACAAATAAACATTTACTGACCATAATTGTGTTGGTGAGATGTAACAAAAACAAACCTTAACAAATAAACATTTACTGACCATAATTGTGTTGGTTAGATGTAACAAAAACAAACCTTAACAAATAAACATTTACTGACCATAATTGTGTTGGTAAGATGTAACAAAAACAAACCTTAACAAATAAACATTTACTGACCATAATTGTGTTGGTAAGATGTAACAAAAACAAACCTTAACAAATAAACATTTACTGACCATAATTGTGTTGGTAAGATGTAACAAAAACAAACCTTAACAAATAAACATTTACTGACCATAATTGTGTTGGTAAGATGTAACAAAAACAAACCTTAACAAATAAACATTTACTGACCATAATTGTGTTGGTAAGATGTAACAAAAACAAACCTTAACAAATAAACATTTATTTGCTGGAAACAACATTCAGTCTATTAATAAAATAATTCCCCACCCTCTTGGTGTTTCCAGCAAGTTAAGGGTTAAAGAAATGATACATGGACCTTAGATAAAAAGATCTAAATTGATGTGGGGTTTTTTGGAGCTGCTGGTAGGGGTTAGTGGTTGGGGCCTTGACAAATTGTATTTAAATCCTTTATAGGATCGGGGTTAGCACAATAGTCTGTTAAAAGTGTAGATCCTGATTAGCCAGAAGGCCCTGGGTTAAATTCCAGGCCACACCATGCCAAAATTCAATACTTAGCCTCTCACCACATGGGATTGAGGTCTGTTTGATACCTAGCTGCTCAATGCATGAGTTTGAGTCCTGTTCTTGCAAAGAACTTAATGTGGGAAGGTCTTCCAGCTGACTTGTGGTGCGCCCGTGGTTCTACCAGGCATTTGTCATTGGCCTTCTGCCACCATATAGCTGGATGTCACTATAGTGGACATAATTTGGCGCAGCGATGTATTTCAAAAACAAAACAAAGCATCTAATTGTTGGCAGATAGCTAAGGTAGGCAGCAGAAGAAAAGAGAGATAGATAGTATGAGAAAGGAGGGATAGGCAGACGAAGAAGGGAGAGATATTCGGAAGAAGAAGGGAGAGATAGTCAGAAGAAGGGAGAGAAAGGCAGCAAGTAAAGGGAGAGATAGTCGGGGGAAGAAGAGAGAGATAGTCAAAAGAAGGGAGAGAAAGTCAGAAAAAAAAGGGAGAGATAGGCAGAGGAAGGGAGAGATAGACAGCAGGAGAAGGGAGAGATAGGCAGAAGGAGATGGGAGAAATAGGCAGAAGGAGATGGAAGGAATAAGTAGCAGGAGAAGAGAGATATGGGCAGCAGGAGACTGGAGAGAAAGGCAGCAAAAGACTGGAGAGAATGGTAGCAGGAGACTGGAGAGAATGGCAGCAGGAGACTGGAGAGAAAGGCAGCAGGAGACTGGAGAGAAAGGCAGCATGAGACTGGTGAGAAAGGCAGCAGGAGACTGGAGATAATGGTAGCAGGAGACTGGAGAGAAAGGCAGCAGGAGACTAGAGATAATGGCAGCAGGAGACTGAAGAGAAAGGCAGCAGGAGACTGGAGAGAGAAAGGCAGCAGGAGACTGGAGAGATAGGCAGCAGGAGAAGGGAGAGAGGTGAGCAGCAGGAGACTGGAGAGAGGAAGCTGCCATGATGTTTTAATTCCTCTGGGAGAGCAGGTCTGAATCAACTGGTGATAATTACATTACAGGAAATTGATCTGCAGATACAATGGTGTGAAGGCCTAAAATGAAGATAACAAAAAGAAACAGAGGTAGGGGACTAAAATGTATTAACATTACCAATCACATGGGGGGCATAAAATGGTTAAAAAAACAACAACAGTTGCATGCTTTTGAAGGCATCTGGACAGAAGGCATATGGTTTACTGAGTTTACAAAGATGAAAGATGTAAAATGATTGTAAAAAATAAAATGGTTATAAAGCATGTCTCGCTTAGTGGTATAATTTTTCCTGGGTTTAATAAATCAATAGACTGTGTTTGGCTTTTATACAAGATCTTTAGGTTTTATGCTTCCTGAATATGTCAGTGATGCAACACGTGGGGAGGGAAAGGTTATTGGAGGAATGCATTATATGAGATGATTTTAAAGTTGGTATCCGACAGTTTGGACCAGTTCATTTTTAACTTGAATCAATTATGGTCACCTAAACACATCCTGCAAATTGTTGCTTTATGATGTCCAACATCTTTGTGAAAAGTGAACCATAACGCCCCACTCGTTATTATAAATGTGCATTGACCATTTACACTTGAGATCTCATTGCATGATTGTCCTGATAATCAGCTCCGATGTCGATATCTATTTTTAGCTGTAATCCCTGTTGTGCAAATTTATAGATTTGAAAATAATAGACTTTGAAAGCAATATATTTCATGATTTGTACTGTCCAACAATTGAGGTTAGTTGTCAACAGCCTTTATGTAAACTGATGAATATGCTTATTGAGCAGTTATGCACATTCTCCACAACAGAGGTCGGATATTGTTACATGTATTATGATATTAAGATATAGGCAAACTGTCGGATACCACCTTTAATCTTTATTATGCTACTGTTAGTAGTTAGCGGTACCCTGGCAGTAAATATTGATATGGCCTGTACACCAGCAAATAGTGCAGATCTTAATCGGACAGCTTCCATTTATCTTTGGAGCTTTTTGATCAGGATCTGCCTTTTTGCTGCCATGTCTCTGGTATTTTAACTGTTTTTTCTTTGTCTATGTAGATTTTTAAGGCAATTGCTAAGAATCAACTTGGACTGTGAACAATTTTATCAGACTGTTAATTAATACCCGGGTGCTAGCTGAGGTCTGTTTTAAACCTGTTTCTGAACAACTGAACAATGCTGACATGTGCCAGGACAATGATTTGATTATCCATCACATCCTTCTATACAGAGTGATGGTTAGTTGCACACACATCCCTCACAACAGGTCATGGGCACTATTCTCAAGATTCTGGCTCAGCCCGTCACCACATTGGCTGCCGGTAGGACGACAACTCCTCCTGGAAGGTTTTTCGGCTCACCTACAGTGTGCCTGTGGTTTTACCCAGACATAAGTCTTAGGTTTTCCTCCCAATAATTTAGCTGGTTGTCACCAATATAACCATAACTGTGTCATTGAAATCTAAAATCAAACAAAACCCGAACACTGGACCTGGTAGCGTAATCGGTAGGGCATCGGCTCCAGGTATAGGGGTCTCGGGGTTCGATCCCAGGCAGCGACATACCAAAGTCGTTAAAAATGGTAGTGATAAAGCTCCTTTGCTAATGCTCAAGCAAGTATTAAGGGTAGTTCCACGACTGGTTGGCTGCTTGTCAGGAAAATGTGAGTGGGTGTTGTATCATGTCAGGTGTACACAGCATGCTATACACAGTGAAGGCAGCATTATATCTGCTTCAAGTGGCCTCTAGATAACTGAAATCCTGTTGGTGGGACTATAAACTCAATAAACAACAAAACCCGAAAGCCATTATAGTGTTTTTAATTCTCCAAACATAGGACACTTTGAAGGGCAAGGTTATTATACTCAGACTATGGTCAGAATTGATAATTATTTAAGAATTATTTAATTAAATTATTTAAGAAACTAATCAAACCAATTTAATGTAGACTCGATATGGGGAAACAATACTATCAGATTATTTGTGAGTCTATGTATATCAAGATACCTCCCCAAAATGTTTCATTTTTGGCACAATTAACTGACCTAGTCATTAATAACTTCCAAAATATTTGCTTCCTATATTACAAAGGTAAAACTGCCTTGTGTTTCCATAGCTCATGAATTCCACAACGGGTGGCCCAGTGTCAGAACCATGTATGGTTATGATAGGTTATGGTATTATTACATTGAAGGCAGCACTTTATTACAGTGAAGGCAGGACTTTTTTAGAGTGAAGGCAGCACTTTATTACAGTGAAGGCAGAGCTTTATTGCAGTGAGGGCAGGACTTTATTAGAGTTAAGCCAGCACTTTATTACAGTGAAGGCAGGACTTTTTTAGAGTGAAGGCAGCACTTTATTACAGTGAAGGCAGGACTTTTTTAGAGTGAAGGCAGCACTTTATTACAGTGAAGGCAGGACTTTTTTAGAGTGAAGGCAGCACTTTATTACAGTGAAGGCAGGACTTTTTTAGAGTGAAGGCAGCACTTTATTACAGTGAAGGCAGAGCTTTATTGCAGTGAGGGCAGGACTTTATTAGAGTTAAGTCAGTACTTTATTACAGTGAAGGCAGAACTTTATTGCAGTGAGGGCAGGACTTTATTAGAGTTAAGCCAGCACTTTATTACAGTGAAGGCAGAACTTTATTGCAGTGAGGGCAGGACTTTATTAATGTTAAGCCAGCACTTTATCACAGTAAAGGCAGCACTTTATCTCAGTAAAGGCAGCACTTTATCAAAGTAAAGGCAGCACTTTATCTTTTATTAATAAGTAAAGAGAAGCAATTGGTTTAATGTTAAATTTCATTTAACTTGTCATCATTTGGTACTTTGTACTTGAGTTGAGACCATCAGAAAACATTAGATAAGATTTTAAATATTTGAAAAATAATGAGTTTTTCTTAGACATAAGAATAGTTTTACAACCCGTGGCTAAGCAGTCAGAGTCGCCAACTTGTAACTCCTCAGCCCTTCACCGCGTGTGTTTGAGTGCTGGTTGGGGGAAGAAGTTTCATGTGGGGAGGTGTTCTGGCTAACCTGCAGGGCACCAGTGGTTTTTACCCAGACTTATGCCAATATTTCCTAATTGTATCAGAGTGATGTAGAAAAAACCCAAACCCAACAGGTCCAGAAGGGTGACATTGACCTTTGACTTTCTGTTGCTATAGTAGGGTCTGGGCAAGCCTCTGTCACATCGGATAATTACAATCATTGTCAGCCATTCTCCTTCCTGGAAGTTAGTCTGCATCCTTGAGAAGCTTTGTTGTCTAAATTTAGTTCTCAAATCAAGCACTTTTGTGACAAATTATTGATCGGGACTGGATCTCATGGAGATGACGATGTCACCACTGATGCATGTTGTTAGCTTGTTTGCTAGTTACTTTATCATTCATTGTGCTTGTTGATTTTCCTTCATCATTGCTATGGTTCCGGGCCGCATTTTCTAAGACCCCATTGTTGTATTGAGACCTCTATCTGCACATTAATCATTATTATTGCTTTCGGTTTTAAATGATTCTAATCAAGCTAAAACAACTTTATTGCCTTTTGTATTGATTTGTTTTTGCTGTTCACTCTTTTATAATGAATGGAGTTCAGATAGCTTTTGTATATTATATGAAAGGCATTTTCAGAAAATTGTTCTATTTTTAAAAGTTTTCTTTATAGTTTTAGACATAATTTAGGGGCGAAACAAAACTACATGGTTCCCAGCTGAGGACGTTGGTAGTTTGATGCTGTAAGGACACTGTGTTAAAAACACAATGTGATGAAAAGTATTTAACCCATAGCCCACTTATCTCATAGTACTTGAATATAAGATTTAGACAGATGGTGAAGTCAGTCATCTTCCTGACTGGTAGCACTCTGATTATGATCTTCACTATTTGTTGCTAAGTCTTTATTAATAGATAATGTATATTGTCCTTTACATTTGATATTTATAATATGTAAGCTAAAAGTTAGAATTTTCACGCAAGGTTTTGTCAAAAATGTTGATGATCAGGGTTTTAATGAGAATTATGGGATATAATACATCCCCAAATCTAACTTATTCTCATTTTCTGGGTGTTGATTGGAATTATTATCAATTTAGCACATCTTTTACCTAGATTTAAAGATGAGGGTGCATAGAAGAGTAAAGTAAGCTTACAAGTGTTGGTTGGCAGTAATTTCAGAGCTATTTGCATGATAAAAGTACTTTCCTGGTAGCCATGGTAGCTGTAATGTTGTAAGAAATTGTGATGATGCCAACAACATTTCAAGACAAACACTGCTTTGTGAATTCTTTGTTCATGGTGACAGAAATGTAGCTTGCAAAGCTAGATTATTTAGTGGCAAAAGGAACTGTCCTCCTTTACGTTAAGCACCTGGAAAAAACCCTGTTGTTGTTTTCTCTAACATTGCCAGTGAATAAAATAGTGTTATCTCTTGCTGCCACTCTGTGCCCTGTCCTCCACTCAGACTGTCTGTCCATGTCTGGCAGTCATTGACCTTTGACCTTTCAAGGTCACCTGGGGTCAAGAGCTGTCTGAACTGCCCATTAGTGCAGGATTTGTTGGACAGGGAGATGCTGATAGTGTTTGATTGTTCCCTGATAACAACTGGCTTCTCCCATCACTAGACCTGACCTTACTTCATAAAACTATTGTTCTCCCTTATTATGAGGCTTGACAAGGGTCATGTTTTATCACTTGCTGGTACTTGCTGGCTTGTCATGACAACAACTTGAATGTCTAGTTGGAATAAGATGTTTGCCATGCTTTATTTTGTCATTAAGTCATCTGAGATTAATAAATAAAGGTGCCTATTCATTACTATAGCGTCTTAGTAGCAGTTCTATACTATTTGCAACTGGACCGGGTAGCGCAGTCGGTAGTGTGTCGGCTCCAGGTACGGTAGACCCTGGGTTTGAGCCTGGGCCACGACATACCAATGTCATTAAAAATGGTAGTGGCTTGCTAACGCTGAAGCAAATATAAGGGTAGTTCCACAACTGGTTGGCCTCGTGTCAGGATAATGTGACTGGGTGTGGTATCATGCCATGTGTTCATGGCATGTCATACACAGTGAAGGCAGCACTATGACTGCTTTAAGTGGAAACCGTCTCCAGATAACTGAAATACTGTTGGTGGGACAATAAGCCCAATAAATTAACAAACAAACAAATAAATAAGTCATTGTTACCTGAAAAGGTCCTGCAAAATGCTGTTTGTTTATTTTTTAGATCTTTATAAACAAAGAAGCATAACACCCCACTCATCATTGCAGACAGGTATTATCTGAGTCACGATGCAGAGAAAGCTATTTTTAAACTAAGAAAACCACAAGACAATTTACTTTTGGGATCACACTGTATCGTCAACTTGATAGCCCACTCTTACGTTGATGTCTAATTTAAGCAGAGATCACTAGGGTGCTTATTTTATAGATTTGGTAGGAGTGAACATTTATAGTGATTTTTGTCGCAATACATACTGCCATAGGTAGTGTTAAAATAGTCTTTACTCAGCTTAAAATATCAGTTTATGCAGAAATTATGCAGAATTCCCCAAAACAATGGAATAAATATTGTCACATGCATTCGATATAGGCAAACTGTTGGATACCACCTTTAAAAGTTGTAAATTAGGTTAAGCACCCATGATGTGAATCCACATGCCCTGTCTTTAAGTGAGACAACTTATTGGATGAATCTCAGCAGATGATGACAAAAAAATAACTGTTATGCTGTACAAACATTATTTTCTTGATATTTTATACCATTGGAATTTCCCTGACTACAGACGTCATATAATTGTGTTTGTGCCGAGATATTAGTTGAGATTCTAAGCTATATCTGATGAAATATGTTTATATTATTTCCCTAGTGAACCCAGGGAAATACAGCAGACAACATATAAATGTGTTATGAACGGTATTAAGAACCCTTAATGTAAATAATGTCAAATCATAATCATCTGCATTTGTTTGAAAAACAGATGATCATAAGTTCCAGGGATTTGCAATATTAAGTTTTATTTTTTTTATAAATAGTATACATTAGTATAATGTATCTAGGGGGTATCAGAGATTGTTTGTTGGTGTTTTTTTACCTTGCACCGACACAATATTGGTCATATTTGTAATGTCCAACTAATTATTGGTAGAGGAAGACTCAAGACTTTTCCTAGATAGAACCACCGTCACCATGCAAGTTTGCTTGAAAGCCTCCCCACATGAAAGTTCTTGCCAGAATGGGACTCGAATCCACGTGGGGAGGGGCTGATGAGTGACAAGTCAACAACTCTAACCACTCAGCCACAAGGCTGCCTATATCAGAGATTGCTTGAAGGTTTGTAACTTAATTAACCTCAAGAATTTGCAAACTTACACTAAAAAGGAACAATGTTATTAGAATAAACAATGTAATTAGGAGAAACAATATAGTTAGGAGAGACAATGTAATTAAAAGAAACTGTGTCATTCTATTCCCCATGCAACTTGATTACAGTATTAAATCTATTGTTCCCTGAAACAAATCTGAGTTTATTGTAAAGTTATCTATACTGGTTCCATCTTAAGATTGAAAGTTGTGTCCCATTTGTTAGGATAATTTAGGTGTCAGCAGTTTTCCTTGCAATTAAGCAGAAATAAATCTAAATCTTAAACTTGAATTAAGTGCAATTAGTCTTAAAAATACTGTTAACAAACTTGAAATCTGTCTTGAAAATCATTTACTTTCTGGAAGCACTATTCTTCGGTCCTATTAACATAAAACATAGCCTACTCTTAATTTGTTTCTAGCTAGTAAAGTGTTAACACAACATCCTCCCACTCAAAAGGTGTTTCCAGCAAGTAAAGTGTTAACACAACATCCTCCCACTCAAAAGGTGTTTCCAGCAAGTAAAGTGTTAACACAGAACATCCTCCCACTCAAAAGGTGTTTCCAGCAAGTAAAGTGTTAACACAGAACATCCTCCCACTCAAAAGATGTTTCCAGCAAGTAAAGTGTTAACACAGAAAATTCCCCCAATCTAAAGATGTTTCCAGCCAATGAAGGGATAACAGAATATACACCACTCTAAAGATGTTTCCAGTAAGTGAAGGGTTAACAGAATATACACCACTCTAAAGATGTTTCCAGCAAGTGAAGGGTTAACAGAATATACACCACTCCAAAGATGTTTCCAGTAAGTGAAGGGTTAACAGAATATACACCACTCTAAAGATGTTTCCAGTAAGTGAAGGGTTAACAGAATATACACCACTCTAAAGATGTTTCCAGTAAGTGAAGGGTTAACAGAATATACACCACTCTAAAGATGTTTCCAGCAAGTGAAGGGTAAACAGAATATACACCACTCCAAAGATGTTTCCAGCAAGTGAAGGGTTAACAGAATATAGAACACTCCAAAGATGTTTCCAGCTAATGAAGGGTTAACAGAATATTCACCACTCTAAAGATGTTTCCAGAAAGTAAAGGGTTAACAGAATATACACCACTCCAAATTGTTATATATTCAGTTGTTTAAGTTAGTGCACGATATTTCATTGTGTAAACTTGTTAAGGGGAGGGGCAAGGCCAAGCGGTTTAAGTCCCCAACTTAAACCTCCTCAACCCCTCATCCCACCATCACCCTACCCCATGGATTGAGTCCCAATCAGGGGACAGAACTTTCCTGTGGGGGAGTTGTCCAGCAAACCATTAGTGGTTCTACCCAGACATGGGTTAAAAGTCTTCCACTACCAATTATTTGCTGGAAGTTGCCAAGTAAGCATCATTGAGGGGGTGCAATGATGAACATCATTGAGGTGGTGCTATTATGACCATCATTAAGGTGGTGCTATTATGACCATCACTGAGGTGGTGCTATTATGACCATCATTGAGGTGGTGCAATGATGAACATCATTGAGGTAGTGCTATTATGACCATCATTGAGGTGGTGCTATTATGACCATCATTGAGGTGGTGCAGTGATGATCTTCATGGAGGTGGTGCAATGTAAGAACAAACACACAAATCTATAAACACAAGATTTATAGTTTCTAGTTGACCATGTGTTTGGCAAAGCAGTTTGTGAGGGAATTAATCATATTTTTAACTCTCATTAACATAGAAAAGGAATAAGGGATATATCGTGAGAAATATACTTCCATCGAATTATAACTCTGTTGTACAGCTTGATTTCTGCAGGGCTTTTCAATATGTAAACCAAGCACTTGTGTGTATAATGTTTTTTGTATACATTGTTTGTTTGCTTAGGAATCGCTTCTCTTTTGCTCATGTTTAATTGCACAAAGCTACCTTCACATGTTGGTAAATAAATCAATTATGTTCACACTGACTCATTTTAAGCTGAATGACATCATTTGTGTTCTTAGAAATAACAAGGCATTTGGTATTTGTGGTTTAGCAAATATTTGCAAAATGATTCATTTTCTAATTGAATATTAATTGCCACCTGGAGACTGTCTTGATTCTCTCTCTGGATCTGCAGGTCAACAGATGACTTTTTAAACTTAAGTCAGGAAAAACTATTCTATCTACAAAAAAATCTCATTCATGATACATCCCTTTGACAAAGGCCAAGCATCGAATTTGAGTTCCGTGGACAGTTCAATATATGAAAATAGTAGTGAATGCATGTATGGATTGCTAACTCCTGACTATAAAGCAGTTTACATCCTTTAGTGGCTAAAACCATGTTTTTCTACTGTTTCCAAAATACATAAGGGAATCATTGCAGCTATTTTACCGCGGCTCACTGTCTGGTCAAAACGTCACTTTACAGATAAACATTAAAATGGCTGACCCAAGTGACAGTCCAAGTAAGATTTGTAATGACAATTTCTTCATTTTGATAAAAAAAACTTTTTACAAATGTCATTTGACATTCCCAATGTGCTTTTAAAAAACACAAACAAGGAAACAAAGCATAATTATGTCGGTGCGATGTAACAAAAAACAAACTAAAACCAAACTGAAAATGACTTGTCCAGGAATTGACTATGAGCCAGATATTGTAGATGTTGATGGGCAGCACCTTAAATCTTATGCTACAACATGTATAGGGGCACCTGTGGCATATTGGTAAAGTTGCTGACTTGTAACTCCTTTGACCACCTAGCCTCTCACCACGTGGATTCAAGTCCTATTTGGGACAAAGGACTTAATGTGGGAATGTCTTCCAGCTGACCTGCGGTGTGCCGGTGGTTCTACCCAGACATTGGTCTGGTGTCTTTCTCCACCAAAATAGCTGGACGTCATTGTAATGATCATAATTGGTCACTGTGATGTATTTCAAAAACAAGCAAAACAAAACAACATGTATTATTAACCCTACCTTTTTATTGGTTATAAACTTAGACTCCTAAGCTATCAATTACATGAATATATAATCAGACATATTCCTTGAAACTCAGCTGCAAATAATGCAAATCCTGACTTATTTGCTATGGCCTGATCAATTGTACCAAACCAGATAGAAATTACTTCTTAACCTGCTACCTTTGTTCATAACCCATACTTAATTCTTAGTTACTGGTTTAAAGTGTCAGGACAGTGCCAAACACCTAAATGCTAGAGTCTCAGCTGCAATAATAGCAGCTTCCTTCTAGAAGGTGTCTGATCAGGATCTACAATATTTGCTCAAGACTTATAAATAAATGCAAGCAAGCTGAGGGTTATTGTGGCTGGCATTGTGTCGGCTATTTTGTGGCTTGTGACACAGGCTAGACACTGTCTTCTGGGAATTGCGACCTTGAAATAATCAATGTTCTCAGACTGGATTGAAACTATTGCTTTGAAATGGATCAGTTTCGGAACAATGACAGATGTATTGGACAGGGAGACCAGGCAGGGTGTGATTATGTTCGTGGATTCAAACATGGCCTTATTTTGAAATATTCTCACTGAGATTTGGTCTTGAGGGACTGTTTGACACTTTGATGCTGTGACAACATTTCTGCTATGTTTAAGATGCTATTACAAGTAAGCACTCCAAAGTCAACATTACAGACAGAAACCAAATTTCATGATAGTATGTCCATGGCTTAATGGTTATTCGAGTCCCATTCTGATCCACCTGAATGTGGGAAGGTTTTCCAGCTGACCTGCGGTGCGTCGGTGGTTCTACCCAGACATTAGTCTGGAGTCTTCCTCTACCAAAATAGCTGGACCTACTGATCAAAATTGGTTGCTGCCATGTATTTAGAACAACAAACAAAAACAGTTCTGTATATGATACTGTTTATTTATTTATTTATTTATTGGGTTTATCGTCCCACCATATGATACTGTACTGTGTTACAAAGTTGTTTGAATGTAAGACACATGCACACACTTATGTCTTGCCAAGCTGATTTTCATGGAAGGTCTCTTGTCTCAAGGCCAGATATGAGGACATATCAACCAGTAAAATGTCAGATGACAATAACAGGTTTTGTTTTTGAAATACATTGCAGCAACCAATTATGATTATAATAGCAATGTAAATCTGTTTTGGGTAGAGGAAGATGCCAGACACATGTCTGGGTAGAACCACTGGCATGCCGCAAGTCAGCTGGAATACCTTCCCATATTTAGTCCTTTGCCTTAAACAGAACTCGTACTCACCCAGTTAGAGGCTAAGAAACCAGAGGCGTTGCAAATCACAGAAACATTGTGCTAGTGATGGGATTGAAGTCCCAGTGCATCATGTACTGACTGTGAAGTTGGTCTAGTCTTTAACCTTATGATGTAATACTTTTTAAATAGCAAATTCTAAATTGTTAGCTCGATCAAACACTCCTTAACTAGCTAGCTAGTGGGATGTATTCTTAAACGAATAGCTGCACAAATTATCTCACTGGTTAACCTCTCATGGGTGGGTTCAAGTATTGTTTGGCATGAAGGATTTAATGTGAGGAAGTCTTTCCGCTTTCCAGAGGTATGACGGTGATTCTACCGTGACTTTTTTTTTATTTAACTCCACCAATGTAGCTGGATGCCTACATAATTACCATAATTTGTTGCTTCTATGTGCTTCAAAAAGGGCATCAAAAACTTTGCTGCAGGTAGTACAGCTCTGGTCAGATAGTTTTGAGTCGGATCTTGATGATCAGGTTTTACACTTAATCCTTATCAATTTGTTTCCGTAGATGCCATTTAAAAAAGATGAATTTCCTTAACTTTGCTATTTATCAGCATATTTTTCTTCCTTTCCCACAACACATTTGCAAAATCAAATTTACCATTTACTGATGTCATTCCCATTGATGCCCTTTAAAATGATAAAGATTTCTAAGCTTGATGCTAATCAGCAGTTTTTTCCTTTGCTATAAGGACTTTGTAATATATGTTAAACTGTAATTTCTTGCTGGTATATAATTACCTTAACATACCAGAAAGACATTCTCATTAAGTCTGGATAAGATTGCGTTTATTTTCAGCTGTATGACAAAACCAAACACACTAATGGTGGCCTACTTACTCTCTTTTGAAAGATAGAATCTGTTGCCATAAAGCACAATAATTTACTTAGACACCAGCTTCATTAAGGCTTCAAGATTCAATGAGTAAAGACTTACAATATAGTTTTCTTTGTGTTTTTTCCCTGTAAGGAAACACAGAATTAATTTTGTGGCAGTTACCAGAAACCCATAAACATGGATGGCTGACTGGACATCAAATACCATGGATTATTTTATCTAAGACCAATCTTGTTTTCTAACTCATCAGCATAGAAGTGGTTAAGTTCTGTGTCAGCACAACAACTTTGTCAACCTAAGATGTGCCCTTTGTCTTGTGACAATGGTTCTGATGTCATCTTCCATCACCACTCCAGGGGAGCCTGTGGAGTAGTGGTAGAATCGCAGACTTGTTACTCCTGACTGCTGAGCCTCTCACCACTTGGGTTCGAGTCCCAGTCGGGGCAAAGGACTTAATGTGAGGGTTTTTTTGCTGACTTTCTGTGTGCCGGTGGTTCTACCCAAACATTTGTGTGGGGTTTTCCACCACCAAATAGCTCATAATTGGTCGCTGCGATGTACTTCAAAAAACAAAAAATCCTCCTCCACCAACTATTAGCTGGACATCCCCACTATGAACACAAAAAAGAGCAAGGCTGTGAGACATTCAAAGCACTAAAGTGAGCATGCTCTTTAAACGAGAAGATGACTATCCGGGGAACTTAACACACCCCTAGCTGCTTGTTGCTGTTATACAAGCTACGGTGTTAACATCTGCCTTATATACTCAGTTTCATTTCTGAAACAATACTTTTCTTTGAAAATAGTCTGGCAGAACAGCTGCTTCACTGTCGTACCCACAAAAATGCATTCCACAAGAGGCACCGCTGTCCAGAGCGGCGCCAATAATTATATCGGTGTGACCAAACAAAAAAAAACAAAGGAAACAATAATGTATGTGTTAGGAAATCATTCATCTGACCTGTATAGTGTCATCAATTTTTGTCAAAATACATAGAGATGTCATTTACTACAAACATCAGCGGTTGACACTAACATTTTAGCCAGGTATCCCAATGGGACACCTGCTTTGAAATATAGGAATCCCTTCTGAAAATAGGGAGTCCCTGATAATAATGCTATATGAACTTTTTTATTGTTTTAATAAAACAAAACAACATTCAAGTTTTGAAACATTTATTCAATCAATGGAAGAAAGGAGGCATTTGTATGCCTTCTGCTGTAACAGCAAAAGGTCATGTTTGCTAGAACTCTCCAAGTCTTCCTCAGCATCATCCTCATCACTGGACCATAAGTAACACTCATCAGCCAGTTGTTGCAAATCAACCAGAGGGATGTGAACTGTATCAGATGTTACAAGATGACCTTTTTCAACCTCCTGGGAATGGGAGGATGTCTGATTAACCTGACAGGGCTCAACATTAACGGTTGTCCGATTGCCCGGGGCAAGTAAAAAGTAGCTTCGGGCAAGTTAAAATTTATTTTAGTTGCCCGATCGGGCAAGTAGAAAAACGACCGATCCTGACTTGATGGTCTTGACTTTATCTTGTGTCATTTGTTGAATCATTCATTTTATCTTTCGATCAATTGTTTTCTGATCACGTTTCTGCGCATTCGATCCCACGCATGCGCATGCCCAGTTTGGGTTTTTCCACGGCGTTACTAATTTTAGATTGCACAGAAAGTAATAACCGTCTAGCGTGGTTTGAACTCCTGCGTTCAAACTTTCAACCTTTCTAAAAAAAAAAACCGCGAAAATACGTGACATTTCTTTTAGCAGAACACCGCTTCCGGTGTCATTCGGATACAACGGCTTTATTCTCTTATAAGTATTGACCGTAACTGTGCGATTTTTAGCGATAATAGGTTACTAATCAGAACAATTTTTTTAACTGCTTATATCGGTTTGCGATGATTTTGTATGTTCTGTTTTCTTCTTTTTCGAAAAGTTAGTGTCCCGACGGAACACCTGGCATTTGAAGTTTGGCATCCTTTCCCAATAGTTGGTGTCCTCGGGATCTCGGGACACCGTTAGTGTCGACCACTGAATATTTATTAAACAAGTTTACGAAAAAGGGATAGTAAGCGAGCCTGTGGCAAGCTCATTATCATTTTTCCTGGACAAGTTTTATAAACGTTCGTATTAAATGGTAACAAGTGTCAGATTCTTTTCATCACATGACTTAAATTGCCAATATACAATTCTATGAAATTCTAATTACAATACTAGATCTGTGTTATGAGGTTATCAGTCAAAAAAGCTGTGTTACACTAGTGTAATATAAGAAAATATGTAATGGGTGTATTGGATAACAAGGGAAAGCATGTGATAATGTTTCTAAGCTTGGCTCGACCTTGATGGGAGCTGTCTGATCAGGATATATGCTATTTGTTGCAGTGTGTCTAGAAATATTTTCCTACCTTTGCATTTATTTTGTTTTGGTTATTAACAAACTTTTGTATCTTGATCAGTGTTAATTCTCTTGAAGTGAATATAAGCCGCCTCAGTTTTGTGACAGTCATTTTTGTTGTCCACCAAATGGAAAGTCACTGCCGTGATGGTTACACAGAAATTGTACAAGTGAAGGCTGTTTTCATGCAAGAAACTTGAGTTCCTGCCAATATCTGTTGGCATGCATGAGGATTCTTTACAATGTCAAGTTTTCAAGGCTTGTGTTGTCACAGGCTGTGTGAAATAGTATTGAAATGTCCACATTAAAAAAAAGAATAAAATAATGCTGGCTTACCAAATTTTTTTTATTAAGTTGACTTAGTCTGCGTTTGCTGTAAGGTCCATACAATGTATGCTCATGTAAATAATTGTTGAAATGTTTTCAAAGATTCACTCAATAAAAACATTACCTTTGGCATTGCACATTTTCTTTTTAATCTTAAATTGACTTTTTTTCCATAATTTGCTATAAGGTCCATACATGTTTATGTAAATAATAAAGTAATAACAGTATCTTTGTATAATAATAATAAGTGAATATTAACAAATTGTTGAAAGAATAAACATGTAGGATTAATAGAAAGAGGGAAGTAGCAAGTATTGTTATTATTGTGTTTTAGGAATAGACAGATAGCAGATCGTCCAATAAATATTACATGAGTGAAATGTCTTGTATCGAGCAGCAGAATGGAGAAAGCAGCAGTAACGTGCAGCCTTTTACATTGAGACTACCAATTTAGGAGGAGGAGGTTTTGCCAGCCTTGCCTGGTCCATACTAGTTCAGGCAAACTGGGGTGGGGTGGGGGCGCATTGGGGCGCCCATAGCCGAGAGCTTAGAGTCATTGACATATAACTCCTTAGCCCATAACCACATTGGTTTGAATCCTGGTTGGGGCGAGAACTTTAATGTGAGGAGGTTTTCCAGCTAACCCGTGGTGCGCCAGTGGTTCTACCGAGATATAAGTCTATTCTCCTACTATCAGTTTTTGTTTGTTATCACAGTAAAGGTTATCGTCATATTGGCCACCAATATGCTTAGTATTGGTGCAAGGAGACCCTCCTGTGACAACTCTCTGTGTAGAACCACTGGTGCACCTCTGGTCAGCTAAAACACCGCCCATCATGTTTGCCTTGACTGGGTCTAGAAACCCAGACAGTGAGGTCCTGAGCAGTTACAAGACGAAATGATACAAACAACTTTGTCCTAACCTGGTATCTAGTTATTTGTGGAGAAAAATATTTATCTGTTTGACCAGCAGACTTGAGTCAGACTACATCTCCAAATTGTAATATGCATCGGGGAAAGTACACTAGACAGCTGATGGTCACATCAGTATAAGCCTTAGTGCATTGACTGGTCTATTCTTGTCTTGTCTGACAGACTGTGGAAGCATAGACCCTGCCTAAGGCAGATTCATCATCAGAGACTTCAAGATGGTTGATGGTAATATCCGACAGTTTGGACCAAAGTATTGTTTCTCACACAACCAAATAAATTGTTGATACCTGAAAAAAGTCCCAAGGAATGCTGATTATTGATATGCCATACATCTATATAAAAAGTGAAGCAAAAAAATCTGATCATCATCCAGATATATTTCTTTCTGAGTTGCAGCTATTTTTAAACTAAGAAAACCATGTGACCTTTTACTTTTGCCATTATATTACATCATAATCTAGATAAATTGCTCTGATTTCAGTTCCTGTTTTAAGCAGAAATGCTTCTTTATAGATTAAGAAAAATGCACATTTAGAGCCCATGGCCTTCATGATTAAAAAAATACACATTTGCACTAAAAAAGTTGATATATTGGGCATTAGATCACGCAAACATGAAATCTATTTCCTTATTTTTTTACTATCTTACAAGTGAGGTATTGTCAGTCATCTGTACTTTGATGAAAGTATGAGTTTATGAAGAGATTATACCAATGTTCCATCAATATGTGGATAAGATATTGTTACCTGTAATTGATTTATTCAAACTGTCAGATACAACCATTAATTGAAGAAACTGATGTTGTCATTGCTTCCTATGAGGGGGTTGATGATAAAGGCATTTATCACTTTATTATCAACCAAACCCTTTGTTGATGGTACGCAGTGAAATTGTCGTATCGAGGGAAATCACATGATTGCAAGAGATTGGAGGTGAATTTTATTTATTCAGCATAATTTTAGCCTGCAGATCAAGTATTTGTAAATAGTGTAGAGCCAGATTCCAGAACAGCTAATTCCCGTGGTAGCTCTCCAGTCAGGATCTACACGTTTTGCTGTTTGTCTCTGTTTATAGGCTATAACTTGTTGGATGTTATATATTTAAGCTTTCTACCTAACCTGTGGTGTATCGGTGGTTTATACAGACATGTCTGAAGTCCTTCACCAATAATTAGTTGGACGTTGCCATGATTGTGTTGGTGCAATGTAACAAACAATCAAAAACAAAATTTAAGCAAAAATCTACAAAATGTAACTTGATACCATAAAGACCTATTCTTCCCATAATCTGAATTGCTATTTGTACAATTGAGAATGGTAATGTCAAAATGTTGATTGTACACCAAATGAGGGGGTACATAAATTAATAACAAATCTTGTTGCTCCCATGCCTATTTAGATATTTGTTGATATTGCAATTTATCACTTGTCAAACTTACCCTAAACGGGTTATTCGCATTTTAATAGTCTTATTGTGATACCGGAGGTACAATAACCAGGTAATATGTATATTGGAAGGAGGAATAATGTATGTTGTGTACTGTGCATGGTAGCACAATGGGTATAGCAGCAGGTACAAGAATCCCCAGGTAAATCCCAGGCCATGACATATCAAAATCTTTAAAAATGGTAGTGGTATAGCTCCCTTGCCAATGCTCATGCAAACATAAAAGTAGTTCCACTGACACGTCAGGATAATGTGACTGGTTGTGATATCATGCCAGGTTTTCATGGCATGCTATACACAGTGAAAGCAGCACTATATCTGCTTCAAGTGAACACCATCTCCAGATAACTAAAATACTGATGGTAGGACGATTAAACAATGAACAAACTTAGGTTGTAGCATTTTAAACTAACTTTTTTCGTTTCTTCATAACAGCGGAGGATGCTGAGTTGTGCATGTTGATTGCTGTAGACAAAAGATGCCAGGCTCTGTAGTAATGCACATATTGATTTCTCATGTACAAGAGTATTGATTCAATGTGCTTGTCATTCTAGGCACGTACTGCAGTTATTTTCCTGTCAATAATTGATTTTAAATTAAGAATTTTAAAGTGCATGGATGTATTTTTCTGTGTAATTTATTATACGATTGGGGTTGATAGACAGGGTCTAATGAAACTTGTTGCTAGATGCGGTGATTGATGCTTACTGCTAATTTATATTTATGAATCAGATGGAAGGTTGAAATGTACAAGACATTAGAATCCTTTCGCCCATTCCCCTGTTTCTGAAAAGCCTGAATATTGCCTGTATTGATATTTATTTTGCCAAATGGAATAACCCAAGATTGAATGATACTTAGTGTTGCAACTTTCTTGGTAAAAGTGTTAATTTATTATCCTAAACATAATAATGATGACATTTACATGGTTAAGTTATGACAGCTAACATCCCCAATGACTTAAAACTAAGGCTCGCATTTACCAAACAATGTTAAGTTAGAATTATTCAAGACCACAATATCATCATTATGTATTTAACTACATGTCTGTATTTTTGCATGATGCTAACTTTGGTACTCTCAGCTTAAAATCACATTGAAACTTCATGGATAAGCTTATTTTTGTTGGTATGAAAATTGTGATTTGGGCTTAAGAATGATTGCATATATGTATTTTTTTGTATTTTTGGAGTGGCACACTGCCACTTAACAGGTCCTATGGCTCAGAAAACAATGAAGTTTAATGTAAATAGGGTATAATCTGGTTAAATTTAAATAGGTGAGTAAGAATGGTTGGTGAATACCTTAAGGTGAGAAGTTCCTGTGATTGAGCAGATTTGTCGCCAACTTCTGAGACACACCGCCTCCCCACTGCATGGGTGCGAGTCTAGTGTGAGTCTAGTGCGGGTGAGAACTTTTATGTGAGGAGGCTTTCCACTAACGTTGGCAAAAATTGGTAATATATCACATCTTTCTTTGTGCTTCCAAATCATACCATTTTGTAAGTTTCAGCAGTTAATTGTTGATAGCCATTTAAATGCCTTCGCTTTCTGTGTGTGTTTTCTAACTTATATTGTACACTTTTTTTTGTTTGTTTTGGGGGCTTTTTGGGGGGGGGGGGGCATTATCAGACCTGTTCCATTAGTAGAACGTTGGTACTAGAGGCACTGGGGTCGATCGCGGGCCGTGACAAACCAAAGACGTAAATAGTAGTGATACTTGCTTACGCTTATGCAAGAAGACACTGTCACCAAATAACTAAAATACTTTTGATGGTAGGATTAACCTTCACCCAACCCTGCCAGAAACAACCACAACAAACAACCAACTGTCATCTTAAATTGTACCATTTTGTATGTTTCAGCCTTCAAGTGCTGGGACTGTGAGAGTACGGGGATCAACATCAATGATGAACTGGCTCAGATTGCCAACAAAGCAGACTTGGGAGAGGAGGGCCCTGATGGTAAGTCATCAGTTTCTCATCAAAACATCAACAAAGTCTCATCAGTAAGTCATCAAAACCAGAAACAGAGATTATAAACTATAAGCTCAAGTCTGAGACAATTCTCAAGCATCTAATTGGTCAAAATTTGAATAAGGCTTAAAATCTGACCAATCAAATGCTTGAGAAAGAAATCGGCCTCTAAATAGCCGCTAACCCAGACAACTTTATTTCCCAGAGCTGCAGTCCACGGTGCTGCAAGTATTTCTTATGCAAAAGCCCGCATTTCTGTCATAATGAGATAATTCTCTTGAGTGCCCAGAATGTATTTTCTGGTTGAGAATTATGGGATATATGTTCTGACTTCACCAGTCAGCATTAATGTGAAAGTGCTTATCTTGTATTAGTATTCACACTCAGACATGGTAAAAGTTGGTAGATGTTGGATTTTAGAATGTTTGATAACCATTTGTGGTAGAAACATGATAGCTATATGTGTTAGAAACTGTCTTATGTTGTCTGGTTGTCCATCATATGATAATTTGTTACTTATTAATAATTAGTTATTAATTAATAATTAGTTATCAATTAATTGCTAGTATGAAAAGAGATTTTCTTTTACATTGTAAAGGCAAAAAGAGATAATTGGCCTGTTAGAAGTGGTCTCTCTACATAATGTTGTTACATGGTAAATTAATGCATGTTAATTAAAGAATATGAAGAAAGTGTGCTTTATCTGTGGATACAAAATATAGTCTCGTAATTTAGGTAGATAGTACATGTATAATTGATTAACAAGTTCGTTTTATCCTTGTTATTTAGATAGATGATATCAGTCTTTGAAATTAGCATCCAATAATTTCATGCCACACGGATAGATAACATTACGACATTTACTGAACCAAAACACATCTTACATGCCCATAGTTTGTTTTCAGAAACAACAATAAGGTATTTTTTATGGTATATCCTTTGTTGTTGTCCTGTTATTGGAAGCACCATCTATGTAAAATCCAACAAATTTCTGAATTCACTGTCAAGATCGAAAATAAAACAACAAAGACTCGTCTTTTGGGTGGCAAACTTTATAAAAGTCTGCTCTTAAATTTGGTCATCACAGGCGATTGGAATGTGTGTTCGATGACTGATATAATTGGTAAACAGTTAAGTTTCAACTACTAACATAATTATCTAGACCAGTATAGTTTAGCTAGGTTAATTTGTGGATTAAGTTATTTAAAACAATAGTCTTTTGCTTTGGAGTTAAACGGCCCATTTACTGACTTATCCTCCTTGATGTATTTTATTTTCATTGTCCTGTTCTAAATGTCAGTTAAATTGATTAGTTTACTACTTTATCATGGAAGCTTACTACTGTTATTTTCAAGAGGATAAATAAAAATGGGAGTCTTTTTTTGCATACCTGTTTAAGCATATGGTTTAATAAGAAATAAAACCAAACCGGACTTTTGGTAGACTGGGCTCCAGACACTGTGGGCACCAGGTTCAATCCTGTGCCGTAGTCTCTTAAAGTGGAAGTGGTATAGCTCACTTGCTAATGCTCAAACAGATATAAGGGTTGTTTCATGACTGGTTGGCCAGGTGACAGGATAATGTGACTGGGTGTGGTATTAAGCCAGGTGTTCACGGCATACGCAGTGAAGGCAGCACTATATCTGCTGCAAATTGACACCATCTCCAGATCACTGAAATACTGTTGGTGGGATGATAACCCTAAAAAACAATAAAACTAATGTGCTTATTACATTTATTAAGCAGGTTAATACATGTGATATTGTTTTTAAAACAAAAGATCAGAGAACAGACATGTAACATCATTAATTTATGGGTCATTGGTCAGTAAAGAAAGAAAAGGAAATGGTGTAATGGCCTGTTGAAAAAACAAGAATAAATAAAACAACATAAAACAGTTGCCATAGTAACTGGCCTTGGCCCAGCACAACACCATATGTTTCGCTTCAAGCTTCCTTGTCTCTTGTTTACTGTTTTTTCTCATGTGTTAATTAATGAAAGTTTAAATCGTATTCTGCTGAGCAGGAATTGATATCGCTAATGCAAATGGTGTAGGTCTCAATCACCAATTTTCCAATTAGAGATAATTTCAATTTGCATTATCTGTTGGGGATTCTTTAGCAATATGTCAAGAAACCTTTGTGTGCAGATCAAAGATGATTTAAGGAAATTGTGTAGATTATTAAACTATAGCAGGACAAGGGTTATCCATGGTGTTGGCAGAAATGCAATTTATAGGGATTCGACTTATTGTCTGAACTTTTGCCTTCTTTTTTTTTATCTTAAAAACAGGAAAAAAAGAATCCAGACTGTTTTCTTTCTTAAAAATATATGCATAATTTATGTTACTGTTTTGGTTTTTTCTTAGTTTATGCAAATTCTGATATAATATTTTAATAATTTTTTTGTTTCTTTTTTTTACAAAAATCTAAATTAATACACAAAATGACCGTTACTTTGGTGTCACATTGATACTTAAATAAAGAATTATTTTGCCATCTTATCAACAGCAAATAGTACAGATTCTAATAAAAACAATAAAGTGTATCTTGCAATTGTAAAAAAGATAGCATTAATAGGAATTCTCAGCTGTTTGGCAAGCTCTTGTTTAACAAAAGAAACCAAGAATGCTGATGTTAATGATGCAGCTTGTAATTACAGATGTAGCAGACATTTGCTTTGGGCCTGAACTCCCACCTGACTGGTCTGGACCTATACTATTTGCTTAGCCTGGTTAATTGTTTCTTATGAAAGTCAATAGCATCTGATTTTGATTTTTTTTTTTTGTTATATCGCACCACCACAATCATGGTCCTTTTGGCAACATCCAGCTATTTATCGGTAAAAAAAGACCCCAGTCTTATGTTTGGGTAAAACTACTTGTGTGCCACAGATTAGCTGGAAAACCTCCCCACATGGAAGTTCACTTTCTGACCAAGATGCGAACCTGTGCATTATTGGGCTCGAGGGTTACAATTCAGTGACTCTAGCTGCCATGGACACCGTAAAAAACTGATGAATGATAACTATAGGATGGGATTTCCTGACCACATACTGGCTAATCTGTGCCCTGGGTCTGCTTCTCTATTAACTTATACTGAGTGTTTGTTATTTTCAAACAACTGCATGCACAAGTAGCAAGACATGCTGCTTGAAACCCAACAGTCAACCGTGAAGATCCTGATCAGACTGCTTCCAGCAGGAGTTGACTGATCCAGGTCTACATTTTTTTCCTAAGCTGACTCAATTTGTCCTTAATATGCCAGCAGTAAACAGGAAGTACTGTATCAGCCCTCAGGCTGCCACAATCTGACTGTATTTTCTCAATCATAGGAAAGGGTTGAGTCAACATTAAGTTCTGACATGGACCTTGTCCTGCTGTTAGTAGAACCAGGTACTGAAGGTAGAGAGAACTGTTGGTTCAATCCAAATCCCAGATATACCATTATCATATATGATAATATGGATACAACTCGTTATGCTGAACTATTGATGATAAAATCATTTAAAACCTTTTGGACAAATTAACGGCTTTTAAATATTTAACTTCGATTTTATTAATTCTAAACTTAAATTTAAAGCTTAATATTGTATGTAATGTTATTGTTTTGTCAATTAGGAAGCTTAATATATTAATTGTAATATTTAATCAAGAACAATGACAAGCTTTAATATTAATTACAATATTAAATAGAAACAGTAAGAAGCTGTCACATTCCTTTCACATTTTGTTTACAATACTAGTTAGCTCCACATTGGACCATCAAATGAGTCACCTGGTCCAGAGTCTGTAACCTTGACAGGAACTTCTTATCAGGTGGCGGGGATGGGGGCGTGATGACTAAGTCTCAATGAAATCATTATCAATAAAATAGTTTTCATGTTGGGGAACGGTCTGCCAGTACAAATAATGTGCCTTCATAACATGCCTTGTGGACATTAGTCACTTCTTTCATGTGTCAGTAGCTTGCTGGCCAAGTAAGTGGTTTACATGCCAAAGGGCATGGCCTAGTTTCAGGTAAAGGTGATCAATTTAGGTGATATGTTAAATGCTCGGTACAGCGATATGTCAATAAGTGATTTTGTCTCATCGAGACAATTTAAATCAAGACCATTCAAAACACTACTGCAGCTTTCGTGTGCTGGTGGTTCTATCAAGACAATTGTCTGTAGTCTTCTTCCTGTATTAAATAGCTGTCTTCCTGCATTAATTAGCTGGGCATCGTGTAATGTAACCGGGAAAAAAAATATTAACAAAAAATACGAGGTTGAGGAAGATAAATACTCTGTTTAGTTCACATCAAATACTATATATGGGTGAAACTGTATTAATGAGTACCAGGAGTATAGCCTTAGGAGATTGGAAAATTTAGTATCATCAGCATTTCATGTATATCTTTTTCTGGATAGATTGTAGTTTTGTCAGGCATATAAGGCACTTCAGGCTTAATGTAACTTTTTCTTTATTTTGACTTCTTTTTTGCAGGAGCACCCTTGGCATAATGGTTAAGTTGCCGATTGGTGACTCCTCTGACTGCTTAACCTCTCACTGTGGGGGTTCAAGTCACATTTGGGGTGAAGGATTTCATATTGGAAAGTCTTCCAGTTGATCTACTTTGTGCCAGTGTTTTTACCCAGACTTTTGTCAAATGTCTGGATTCTTTCTCCACCAAAATAGTTGGACATTGCTAAAAATGACCATGTTTGGTCACTGCAATGTATTTCTAAAAAAATGTATGTGTATTCTTTGCCTAAATTTGGTCAAATTAGTTTCTAGTGTATGAATTCAGGTCACTTGGACCTAGCTGTATTGTATGTAAGTAATATACATCACTGACAAATGATCTGAATACAATCCATGCATCGTCTGTGAGAGTGATATAAAATACATCTTAAAAACAATCAACATTCTCACTATGTGTTAGAGGTAATAGTACAGCTGACTTGAGGACTTCTAAGAAGGTTTTATGTAAAAAGATATGAAATGTAAAAAGATATGAAAGAAAAGTACACAAATTTGGGCTATCCTCAAGAGGCATGCATATAGGGAGAAGAAAGAAGTATGAATCTTGTTACAAATAGAGAAGGAGCAGTAATTGTGAGTACTGTTCCTTGACTATCAGTAGGACCCTTTGACTGTGGGTAGGCCTCCTTTGACTGTGGGTACGACTCCATGTCTGTGAGTAGGAATACTTGACTGTGGGTACGACTCCATGTCTGTGAGTAGGAATACTTGACTGTGGGTACGACTCCATGTCTGTGAGTAGGAATACTTGACTGTGGGTACGACTCCATGTCTGTGAGTAGGAATACTTGATTGTGGGTACGACTCCATGTCTGTGAGTAGGAATACTTGACTGTGGATAGGACTCCATGTCTGTGAGTAGGAATACTTGACTGTGGGTACGACTCCATGTCTGTGAGTAGGAATACTTGACTGTGGGTACGACTCCATGTCTGTGAGTAGGAATACTTGACTGTGGGTACGACTCCATGTCTGTGAGTAGGAATACTTGTCTGTGGGTACGACTCCATGTCTGTGAGTAGGAATACTTGACTGTGGGTACGACTCCATGTCTGTGGGTAGGACTCCTTGACTGTGGGTAGGACTTCATGTTTGCAATTAGGAATACTTGACTGTGGGTACGACTCCATGTCTGTGAGTAGGAATACTTGACTGTGGGTATGACTCCATGTCTGTGAGTAGGAATACTTGACTGTGGGTACGACTCCATGTCTGTGAGTAGGAATACTTGACTGTGGATAGGACTCCATGTCTGTGAGTAGGAATACTTGACTGTGGGTACGACTCCATGTCTGTGGGTAGGACTCCTTGACTGTGGGTAGGACTTCATGTTTGCAATTAGGAATACTTGACTGTGGGTAGGACTCCATGTCTGTGGATAGGACTCCATGTTTGCAAGTAGAAATACTTGACTGTGGGTAGGACTCCATGTCTGTGGGTAGGACTCCTTGACTGTGGGTAGGACTCGATGTCTCTGGGTAGGACTCCATGTCTGGGTAGGACTCCTTGACTGTGGGTAGGACTCTTTGTCTGTGGTGGGTAGGACTCCTTGTCTGTGGGTAGGACTCCTTGACTGTGGGTAGGACTCCATGTCTGTGGGTAGGAATACATGCCTGGTAAAAATGAATTGATAAGTCATGTGCAAATAGTGTAAATCCAGATCAGCTAGCTCCAGCTGGGCATCTCATCAAGATCTGCACTATTTGCTGCTTAATCTTTGGAATTACGTAAACTCACATCTGTATGGTTAAGCAGTGTGTTGCTATGCATGTAACTATGATTGTAGCTTTTTGAAAATAATTCAAGTTTTTTGTTTTGGTAATTTACACATGTGGCAGGTTAGGGCTTAGGATGCTAGGAATGTTCTATCATCAAGAATTGAATGCTGCAGCTGTTGTGATTGTAACACAGTGAAGAGATGTTGGGGTGGGGTGGGGTGGGTGTGATGTGTATGGCTTTTGCTGAGAACTCCTGCTAAAGGGCAGTGAGGTAGATGGCGGATGTATTGATGTGTTTTGTGTTGATATAATAATGAGCTTTACAATGATAACAGTCATCTTGGTGACTTAGAAGATTAAGCAAAGGAATAACCCATCATCCCACCCTCAGCGTGTCTTGGTGCAAGATGTTTTTGCTTTGTGTTGTTAAGAGGACAGCAGTCAGCAACTCTACCACTACCACCCCGTGATACAGGAACTGCGGGGGTGCCTGTGGCCGAGAGTCGCTGACTTGTAACTCAGCCCCTTAGCACATGCCTTCGAGTCCCGGTTGGGGTGCGAACTTCCATGTGGGAAGGTTTTCCAGCTTACCTGTGGTATGCCAGTAATTCTTCCCAGACACATGTCTGGGGTCTTCCTCCACCAATAATTAGCTGGACATCGCTAATATGACCATGATTGTGTTGGTGGATGTAACAAAACAACACAAAACAAACAGGAACTTGAACTGCCAAGTACACTGTTATGCAGTATATGTGTGTATTGTGTTTTTCTGCTTTGTAAAAGCAGCATTATATCTGCTTAAAAAACAAAAACAAAAAAACACACAACAAGAGATGATAGAATACAATCTATAAAAGTATATGTACATGGCGGGTAAAGCAAGTGCAATAATGATAAAGTTGAACAAAACTTAGCTTAAAGATAAAGTTGTTCTCACATTTTCCTTCCTCACTCTCTAGTCTCAATAAAACTACATGGGATAATTCATGCTATATCCAGCCAAGTATGCAGTTTATTTACCCACATCAGGTGCGCCTGTGGCCGAGCGGTTAGAGTCGCTGACTCCTCAGTCCCACACCTGATGGGTTAGAGTCCCGGTCAGGGCAAGAACTTTCATGTGGGGTAATTTTCCAGCTTACCTGCGGTGTGCTGGTGTTTCCACCCAGGCAAAAGTCTGGGGTCTTCCTCCACCATGGAGTTGGACATCAGTATGACTATAATTGTGTCGGTGTAACACAAAAAAAAAGAACAAAAAATTCTCCACATCATGCTACATTTAACACTAAGCAATACACCATTTATATATTTGCTAACAGTCTGTCTGCCAAGGTACCAAGACATATTGCTAAACATCCTACAGCAAAAAGTGCCAATTCTGATCAGACATCTCCCTGCCTAAGACTGATCAATTTTTGATTAGCAGACTACTGGCTAAACCAGCTTGCATGCTTAGACAATTTTGCAGCATCTGTATTGCTCTTAGGCAGGGAAGTATGTAGGAATCTGTTTATTTGTGCTTAAAGAAAAAACATCTTGGCCAGCAAGGTGTCTTTTTTCACCTGTTCTTATCGTAAATTGAATTCTCTTGTAGTTTATTTAGTCTGTCTGCATTAGGAAAATGTTAAGAGAAAGTACTCAGTCAGCTAAATGCCAACCTTGTTATTTTGAATAATCCATTATCTGAGATAATTGAAGATAATTGAAGATAATTGGATCTGTATCAGCTCTTGAGCAAGGTTTGTTGGGATTAAATGGCTAGATCCTAGCCAGGGTGAAAACATTAATGTGGGGAGGTCTTTCCTCTGACCTGTGTTTCACAGGTGGTTCTACACAGACATTTTTCTGAAGTCATCCTCCACCAATTTTTAAACTGCTTGGTAGAGTGTCGGCTCCAGATACGGGAGGTCCCGGGTTCGATCCTGGGCCACGACATACCAAAGTTGTTAAAAATTATAGTGGTATAGCTCCCTTGCTAACGCTCAAGCAAATATAAGAGTAGTTCAACGACTGGTTGGCCCAGTGTCAGGATAATGTGACTAGGTGTGGTATCATGCCAGGTGTTCACGGCATGCTATACACAGTGAAGGCAGCACTATATCTGCTTCAAGTGGACACCATCTCCAGATAACTGAAATACTGTTGGTGGGACGATAAACCCAATAAACAAACATAAACTGCTTGGCGGTTATCGCATGGATTCAAATCTCTGTTGGGGTGAGAGCTTTTTTTTCCAACTAACCTGCGGTGTGCCGGTAGTTCTACCCTGATATAAATCGGGGGTTGCCAATATGACATAATTGTGCCGGTGTGACGTAACAAAAAGAAAAAAAGTCTGATGTAATGCTAGAAATTTGACAGCAGATAATGCAGATCCTGATATGTTGACTCCTAGCAAAAGGGTCACGGTCAACACGATTTGCCAATAATACTGTGTCAATGAGGATTAAGCAGGATGGGTTGGCAAGTGATCTGCTTTTATTCGATTTTTAGAAAATGCATACTTGTTACACATTTTATTCTGAAATGAAGATTGTTTCAAGTATAACCAGAAGTTAATGCTGTGTTTGGCTCAGTTTTTTTTAAATTTTCAAACCACATTTCAAGTTCTCCACTCTTGTTATGTAGGAATATTAAAGAGGCAGACTTCGTGAAGTTGTGTTTTATAGGCTTCCTAATGTTTAATTGCTGTATTTGGAATAAGCACTTTTAGAAGTGCAGTGTTTCTAGGTTAGTTCATTGACACAGTAGAGAAATATGCTAATTGACTCCTGATTATTTATTTATTTTTTGATTTAAAGAAAACTGCTTTTGTTTTTGCAGTAAGGATAACATGTGCCTCGGGTATACAAGCTAACATCTTAAATTTTTTATGGAGATTTAACCAAAGTCCTGAAAGTTGTAGATTCCATGTTTATGTTTAGTGGTATATTTCATGTTGGATATGCTATTCATTATAGAAACATAATACATATGTCATCCTAAAGGTGTTTTTCAGCAAGTAAGGGGTTATGATATATCCTAACAATACAATTATGGTCACACTGGACCTGGTAGCGCAATTATTAGAGCATCCAGGAACAGGAGGCCACAGGTTATATCCTATATATAAAATTGGTGATGGTATATCTTCCTAACTGGTTGGCCCGGTGTCAGGATAGTGTGTGGTATCATGTCAGGTGTTCACGGCATGCTATACACAGTGAAGGCAGCTCTATATTTGCTTCAAGTAGGCACAGTCTCCAGATAAGTGAAATACTGTTTGTGGGACCATAAACCCAATAAACAAACAATTATGGTTCTTATAGCCACATCCAGCTGTTGTTGGTGGAGGAAAATGCCAAACCAATATCTCTGTAGAACCAGTGGCATACCACTGGTCAATGTATGGAAATCAAAGCCCTGCAAGTACTGAGGCATTTAGTGCTTTGGAAAAGTAGTCACATTTTGGGACAATGAAAACCAGTGTAGACAAAACAGCCATTTGTAGCTTTTGTGTAAGGTAAACCACTCTTTGTTAAACTATACAACTCGGCATTTCCTGTAGTGGACAAATGATAAACTATACAACACTGCATTTCCTGTAGTAGACAAATGATAAACTATACACTCTGTGTAGTGGACAAATGATAAACTATACAATACTGCATTTCCTGTAGTGGACAAATGATAAACTATACAACACTGCTTTTCCTGTAGTGGACAAATGATAAACTATACAACACTGCATTTCCTGTAGTGGACAAATGATAAACTATACAACACTGCATTTCCTGTAGTGGACAAATGATAAACTATACAACACTGCATTTCCTGTAGTGGACAAATGATAAACTATACAACACTGCATTTCCTGTAGTGGACAAATGATAAACTATACAACACTGCATTTCCTGTAGTGGACAAATGATAAACTATACAACACTGCATTTCCTGTAGTGGACAAATGATAAACTATACAACTCTGCATATGTAGTGGACAAATGATAAACTATACAACTCTGCATATGTAGTGGACAAATGATTAGCAAAACGTTAAGGGTGAACAGTAAAGGCAGTGCATACAATAATATGGTAAAACATGTGAGGTGTTTAGGGCATGCTTTCTGAGTAACGACAGCCCCACATCTGCTTCCAGTGAACACCTCAAAGTAACAGCATGTTTTGTTGCTGGGATGTTTAACGTTTTGAACTTAGACAACCATTATTATATTGGTGTGATGTAACAAGAAAACAAACAGAAAAAGAGTGGAAGATGTCATCTATGTATAGATAATGGATTTGAGTCTATGTAATATTTCTCTTGCTGAAAGTCTAATTGAATGCACTAGATGTTTTATCCCTGTCGAAAACATATATGGTTGATTATTCTGAAACATGTAATATTGTAATACAAAGTCCATTATTCATAATCACATCCATAATCATTTTTAACATCAAGTACATCTTATTACATTCTATATAAATATATATATATATGTATGTATGTTTCATATGACATGATTTTAAGTTCATGTGAATTAGTATGGAACTATGTCTTGAGTATTGTACTAAGCAATCACAGCCAACCTAACTTAACTAACCTTTACGCTGCACTCTTATGGTATTTGTGCTTCAGTGCAAGAACAGCCCTTAAAATTACGTCCTCATATATTGGTTCGGAGAAGTTGCAGAGAGATTGGCAGCGTCACCATGTACATGCACTTCTCTGGTTTTAAGCATACTTTGTCTGAATAATATTGTATAAGCTTCAGGCATTGATCCAATAATCAATATTTCATCTTGCCCCCATTGGCGACAAGGGAATATTAGAAGGCAAAAGAAATGAAATAATACAAGAAATTGGTGCTGGTTGTGTGTTTAGACACATCACGAGGGAAATGGTTTTGTTATAATTATAACTTTAGTTTTTCCATCAGCAGTTTGCTGTTTTGGGTTTTCAAAACAGGAATTACAGAAATGGCAACAAATTAAAAATCAGAAGCACCTCGACAAATTATTGGTTTCAGTATTCTTTCAAAGAGATGTATATTGGGAGAGAGAGATTTAAAGGAGAGAGGAGGGATAGGGAAGTGAGCCAGACACAGTATTTACAATATGATCTGATGGTGTTATTGTATGGGTTTCAGCTATTTTTTCAAACGCATGTACACAGGGAGATGCAGAAGGAGAGAAGGGGGATGCAGGGGAGAGAGGGGCTGTATTTATAATATAAAGTAAATTTGTGAATGGAACACTTTTTCTTGTCTTAAACTTTCAGTCAGCTCCAAATGGTCTGGATCTACACTTTTTGTGTATTATTGAATCTGATTAATCAAATCGCATTCAGCAGGCTAATAGTTAAAGGGTTTTTATTATTGTGACATGCTTGTTATAAAAAGGGAACTGACTAATCAGGATCTGTGTGTGCTTACATGATGTAGTGCTTTAGACACAGTTCTTCCAATCAGTTTGTCCAGGGTTTTAAGGGACCTGACTAATCAGGGTCTGTGTGTACTTACATGATGTAGTGCTTGAGATGCTGTTCTTCCAGCTGGTTTTTCCCAGGTATTACAGGAACTGTCTAAACAGGATTTGTGGACGTCCATGTTGCACTAATGTAAGTTGAAAGATCTTGTTTCCCCAATCAGCTTTAAATAAATAGGTTTAATGTAACCAAGATCTGCACCATTTGCTGCTGAGTCACAGTTTGCCTGGGCAGCTTTGCTTTTCAGTGTAATAATATTGCTTCGAATAAACATCCACAATATGTTGCATTTATTTGTTGAGCAGAAAATTACAAAGAAAAACTGTTGGAACAACTACTGTTAAGCTATTTGTGAATTATTTTGAACAACCCATAGTCCTGACCAATATTGCTAATATTTGTCTGAGTGAACTTCTGACTTGTCGCCAGTTTTCCCCATCAATATTAATACGAAGGCTATTCTGGGCCAGTGTGTTAAATTGATGTCTGCTTGGACAATTAATTTACAGCCTGTCAGACATTTATCTATTTCCATGGCAACATCAATAGGCAGAAAGGTGAGCAGAGTCCCAGGTGATAACATCTAGCTTGGTGCCATGTTATCTAAGGACAACACTGGAAACCAGGTGGTAATATCTAAGGACAACACTAGGAACGAGGTGATAATATCTAGCTTGGTGCCATGTTATCTAAGGACAACACTGGGAACCAAGTGATAATATCTAGCTTGGGGCCATGCTATCTAAGGACAACACTGGGAACCAGGTGGTAATATCTAGCTTGGGGCCATGCTATCTAAGGACAACACTGGAAACCAGGTGATAATATCAAGCTTGGGGCCATGCTATCTAAGGACAACACCGGGAACCAAGTGATAATTTCTAGCTTGGTGCCATGCTATCTAAGGACAACACTGGGAACCAAGTGATAATATCTAGCTTGGGGCCATGCTATCTAAGGACAACACCGGGAACCAAGTGATGATATCTAGCTTGGGGCCATGCTATCTAAGGACAACACCGGGAACCAAGTGATGATATCTAGCTTGGGGCCATGCTATCTAAGGACAACACTGGGAACCAAGTGATGATATCTAGCTAGAAGTCATGCTATCTAAGGACAACACTGGGAACCAAGTGATGATATCTAGCTTGGGGCCATGCTATCTAAGGACAACACTGGGCACCAAGTGATAATTTCTAGCTTGGGGCCATGTTATCTAAGGACAACACTGGGCACCAAGTGATAATTTCTAGCTTGGGGCCATGTTATCTAAGGACAACACTGGGAACCAAGTGATAATTTCTAGCTTGGTGCCATGTTATCTAAGGACAACACCGGGAACCAAGTGATGATATCTAGCTTGGGGCCAGTGCCAACACTGGGAACCAAATAGCTACATGGTCTTAACTCTTTAAAGCTGCCACAAACTGATCAGGCTTAGACAAATAGTGCAGATCTAGATCAGCCATTTCCTGCAATGAGCTGTCTGATCAGGATCAACACAATTATGGTTCAGTGTAGGAACGAGCCACCAGTGCACCCCATGTAGGCGGGAAGATCACCCAACTTAAACGTTCTCACTGAGATGGGGGTACGCTTCTTTTAGCTAAAAATGCTGTGACATCCTTATAATATTGATACCCTGTTATGAATTATTACTTGTAACAGGTTCAGGCTAGTACAGCTTGTTATAACTATGTAATAGCCATAATTCACTGTCATAGTTAAGCCTCCAGGGCTTTGTCAGTTAATTATTAATTGCATCCCAGTTACTATGTAAATCTTTTTTAATGATTTATGAAAAATCTATGTTTACTATTTTAAATCTGCCCATAAATAGCTTTGCCATGGTGACAGAGTCTATCTTTCTTCTGAATGTTTAAGAGGAGATATTATGAGAAGAAAAACCTAAATGTTTCCTTGATAAAAGCATTGAAAACTGAACAAGAAGACAACCAAAATATGTCAGAATGATTTATTCAAACACTCAAGTGTGTACCAATGTCTGGGAAGATCTACCAGCACACAGCAGATTTGCCCACACAGCAAGGGTCCAACCTGGTCTTGAACCCTCACAGCGATGGTCCAGGAAGTCGGGTTGCAGCTGCCACTAAATTTATTTCAGTTGAGAGGCTTACTCATACTCATCCATGTTTAAAAACAGTAACCAACATTTTTGTCATTTTTTTTTCTCTCAAATAACAAAATAAGTCATTGGTACCTGAAATTCCAAAGATCCGTGTGAACAGTCAAGGCTTATCCCCACTAGTCGATATCTTTTTAAGGAAGAGACTACTATTGCACTTTTTATGGAATTTGAACATTTAGAGATATTTTTTCATGATTAGTACCGTCTAACAATAAAGTTAGTATTCAATATTGTCTTTATAATGACTAAAGTATGGATTTATACAAAAAGTATGACCAAATTCCCCAAAGCAGCGTTTAGATATTGGTACGTGTATTTAATATTGGCAAACTGTCGGGTACCACCTTTTGACACTTCCAGTTGCACTTTATGCCTAATTCCAATGTAGTTAAACTGTTCACAATAGCCTCAAGTGGTAAAGCATTGGCTTGCGGATCGGGAGGTCAGGGGTTCAAATCCCGGCCCTTGTGCTATAATGATAGAAATGTCACTGCACAGTATTTGCAAAAATGACGGCAAATCCCATTCCCATGTAGTTAATTGCTTTACGGGAATTTCCAAATTAGTCATTGGTAATAAAAAAATCGGTAAATTCTAGAATGGCTTGTTTGTTATATAAAATCATTTGCTATTCCTATTATTTTTTATATTTAATTCAGTAAGCCTGCTATTTTTGTATTATGATATTACCCAGAAGACCTGATTGTTGAGTTTTATTAAAAAAAACAGTTAATGGATGAAAAAGGATGATGGGTTCTGGTTATATTTGTAATGAAATATGTATTTTGCTGTCATAATAATGTTTTTTGTAAATGTATCCATTAATCTTTAGTCTACTTAGCACAAATAGTTTAAGTCAGTTAGTGTAGATCCAGATGTGACATCCAACTACAACTGTCCGATCAGGATCTACACTAGTTATTGACCGGACCCGATAGCGCAATCGGTAGAGCATCGGCTCTAGGTACGAGAGGCCACAGGTTTGATCTGGGGCCGCAACACACCATAGTCATTAAAAATGGTAATTGTATAGCTACCTTGCTAACACTGAAGCAAATGTAAGAGTAGTTTTACGACTGATTGGCCCATTGTCAGGATAATGTGACTGGGTGTGGTATCATGCCAGGTGTTCACAGCATGCTATACACAATGAAAGCAGCATTTTATCTGCTTCCAGTGGACACAGTCTCCAGATAACTGAACTACTGTTGGTGGGATGATAAACCCAATAAACAACTAAGAATAAGTTTGCACAGTTAACCATGTAGGTAACTATGTAGCAATAGAAGGAATCAGATTTATTGACTTTACAAAGCAGTAAGAAACATCACATGGCATAAACATGTATATTCATGGGATTTATCGAATAATTCTTATTTTGTCTGAGTGGCATTTCATAGCAATGTCAATTTGTAAGGCATTTTATCTGAATTAGTTTGGTTAAAAGCAACATGTACAATTCATAGCTAATGGAACTCTAAGGATAGTTAAATATTTATATATTGTTACTTACTTGAATTTATATACTGCACTGACATGATTATTGTTGTTTTTGTGATGTCCTTCAATTATTTATGGACAAAGACCTCAGAAAATTGTCTAAATAAATCAAAAGATATACTGCAGATAGCTGGAAGACATTTTTGAGAATGTCCTACAATTGTTTATGGATAAACACCACAGAAAGTTGTCTGGATAAATAAAAAAATACATTGCAGGTAGCTGGAAGAAATGTGTCTGATGTTTTACAATTGTTTATGAATAAAGACCTCAGAAAAAAAATTGTCTGGATAAATCAAAAGATACATTGCAGGTAGCTGGAAGACTTATATGAACTTTTATGAGTTTTCAGACTCTGTGGGGCACTCTGAGCTTAATGGTAAAGTCACTGACTTGTAACTCCTCTAACCAGGCGCATATCTAAGTCGTTTTTGAAGTTACACACAATTACTAGTGGGGTCCGGGGCTTTCTGTTTTTCCTGTAACATTAGCGTGCATTTTAGGGCCTTTTTCGTGCCAAAAAGTGAGAAGAAACAAGAAGAGAAAATACATATTTTGCTTGATATTGACAGAAAATACATATTTAAGACACAATATAACTTGAAACTATGTTAGGGGTACAGCATCGACTTTCTTAGTGTATTTGGTACATTTAGATTTTCCATTTTTAGAACGGAAGTTACTCACGTGCGTAAAGTGTGTAATGGCAGATACGCGCCTGCCTCTGACTGCTTAGCCTTCCACCACTTGGGTTCGAGTCGTATTTAGGGCAAAGGACTCAATGTTAGAAGAACTTCTAACTGACCTGCGGTGTTCCAGTGGTTCTATCCAGACATTTGTCTGGGGTCTTTCTTCACCAGATGTCGCTATAATCGGACACTTGAACGCTTAGGGTTTGAGGTCAAGAAAGCTCTTAGGGCATGGAAGGGGGACTGCTGATCTAAATTTACACTATTTGATTATGTGTGAGCTATTTGTTCTGGGCAGGTTAAGAGCTAGGATGCAACATGTGGCAGCAAAAGAACTATTGATTCCTACCTAGCAATCCCTAAGGATTGGAATGCATGGAATGTCGGCACCTGTATTATTCAAACAGTGTTGTGAGACATGTTGTATCTGAAATATTTAAAACAGCATCAACTGGTATGGCCTCCACCGCCATTGAACAGTCTCTCCCCAGGGTCGATATGTCGATACACCAATACGCAGATAGGCCATTACAGCAACATTACAGACCTCACTTTCACTATACATCACACGAGCATAGAAAGTTGTACCAGTGATTGTGGGTTGCTGTATAGATTCCTTAATTGAATGTGAAAAATTAAATGTAAGAAATAATCAGTATTTCAATTATGTCTTTAATGTATAAGTGGATTTTATAATCATTGTCTTGGCTTATGTATGCATTTGTCAAATGCATTAATAGGTTGCAATAAGTTGTAGTATTACATAATAATAATTAAGTACATGTTTATTCAAATTGTGCCTGTCACGTTTTTATGTCTCGACCAATATTTTGATATTATTTGCAGTATATCAATCAAACTTACAGACATAACATTAATAAGGGGTATAGCATAGCGTATGACAATTTCAAGCCCAATAGTTCATGTTAAACTCATACTGAAGAGCTTATTTGAATGTGGTGTCCAACGCTTTGGACAAGATTTTTTTTCTCAGATAAGCATATAAATTTGTGTTGTCGACAAGATCCAGTGTAACGTTATTTATTAATGTCTTACATCTATGTGAGAAGTGGAGCATTACTCCCCACTTGAATACACTTGAACTCTGTCACTTTAGAGGGAGACTACAACTTTTAAGGTTCAAAATTATTTGAAAATGAAGGGTGTTTTACACTTTTTCAGAAATCTCCTTACCTGGAAACAGGTTTTGTTTGTATGAAAAAAACCAATCTCCCACTTTGCAAATGAAAATCTCCCTCTTTGGCCTCAGGCAAAGTTCGCATGTATGTACTTGTCATTACATATAAATAATTCCAATCTGAGATACACTGCAGAGAAAGCTATTTTCAAACTATGAAAACCGCATGACACCTTACTTTTATTATACAGCCATCCTGGTAGTCCTTGCTGACATCAATATTTATTTTGACCAGAGGTCACTGTCGTGCTTATTTATAGCTTAGAAAAGAATGAGCATTTAAAGAGGGTGTTGTTGTTTTTTTTCAATTTGTATTGTCTAACAATATAGTTGATGCTATAAATCATTTTTACTGAGACTAAAGTATAAGTTCTTGCAGAAATTATGCCTGAATTCCCCAAAACAGTGGAAAGATACTGTTTCATGTATTGATATAGATAAACTATGGGATACCTACGTTAAGGTCATTTCTTATAAACAACTGCACAGTTCAAGTCTTGTTCAGGGATGAAGGACTTAATGTGGGAAAATCTTCCAGCTGACCTGTGGTATAACCAGAGGTTCTACCTAGACATTTGTCTGTGGTCTTCCTCCATCAAAATAGCACATCGTTGCTATCATGGAGAGATTTTATTGAATAGTCTCCCCTAAATAATCCCTAAATGCAAGTAGGTCCTTTCATTTGTTTTACTCAGTTTTCAGGCTTTGCTGTTTGAAGTGTATACTTACTTTTCTGCCTTTCTTGTCATAACTAGGTAAACCATCATCAACAAACACTTTCATTTTCTTTTTTTAAAAACATAACTCTATGAGTATTTAAATGAATTTTATGTTTTTATTTATGCAAAAGTAAGAAATTTCACTGTTTGTAATTGCAATATCCATATCTTTAAAAAAAAGGCGATAAAGTTCAAGATTGCCAACTAAAAGGATCTACCTACCGTTTGGAATACCTTGGATATTAACTAAAAAGGGAGACAATTTCCATGTCACCAAATGTACCCAATTATCATCACTATCATTATTGGTCGCTGCTTTGTTTTTCACAAAACATGATCGCTGATGATAGTTCGTTTTATTTCTGAACCATATTATAGCTGTGTGAACAGGACGTGCACTTTTTGTTACTTATTCTTGAGCAGAATGTCTTGGTAGCATTGCATTTAGCTGTTAGCTAGCAGATAATTTCCTTAGAGTAGCATCACATTCAGCTGTTAGCTAGCAGATAATTTCCTTAGAGTAGCATCACATTCAGCTGGTAGCTAGCAAATAATTTCCTTAGAGTAGCATCACATTCAGCTGGTAGCTAGCAGATAATTTCCGTAGAATGGACATTTAACTAAAGTGGCAGTTACAGGCTGGAAGGAGTCTGATACCAGAAGGTAGCATCAGGAAACAGTAGGAGGGGCTTACATTTGATGTTGTGTCTGGAAACACACTGTGTTAACTGGTACAATTCCTGTCAGTAGGTCTCCTGACATAATTTGTATGTTGAATTAGGCACAGTTGTACCTTAATTGCTGTGGTATGCAGCTTAATGGTCCAATTACGAATGTGTAAGCTTTATAGGGTAATTAATTAGATATAGCATTGAAGCCAGAAGAATGTGATTCAGACATATGTAAGGCATTTTTATTAACAACCTTATGTATATGAAGTTTATATATATATATGGATGGATGGATGGATGGATGAATAGTAGGTAGGTAGGTAGGTGGTAGATAGGTAGGTAGGTAGGTAGTTAATATTTATATAATTATATAACTATATAATATATTATATATAATTTTAACTTATGTTAAAACTTTGCTTTTGTTTTGTTACTACAAAAATGAATAACTTTTTGTTATGAATTATTTACACTTATAACATAAATATTTATTTTTATTCCCTCTTTTCAATATTTCATATTTATAACAAATGGATACTTCATTATAAATATTTATATTGAAAAGAATTAAAGGAACAAATTAACAATATTTGATAATTTGACAGTAGAAACTGATTTTTTTTTAATCAAAGAGAGATAATTTAATTTTTCATTCTATGTACCTATTAGCCTCCCCTTACGGATTTCATCTGAAGGAGGGTAAGATAGGGTTCTCTCCCTTCGCTGCATGTTGTGGCTTTCTTAAATAGTATAAGGGGCTAATAGTGTCGCCCCAGATTTGCTGTTTTCTGCATGCATAACTGAATAATCAGCATTTGTTCTTTTAATTTGTAGCTTTATCAGCACTAATTATAAACAAGCAGACACTCATTATGTGTGAAAACCTGTCTTTTTTTTACACTAATTATGTGTGAAAACCTGTCTTTTTTTTTAACTTTTGGATCATTTACATCTGTGTCAGTCACTGCTTAAATTAATGTTTTATGGATTCTTTTATGTGGAAAATAAGTATCATGTATTTATAGAACATAAATTTAAATTCGAAAGTTCCTTTTGCTGTGGTCCATTTTATATTAAATACTTTTATAATATGTCATTAAGTATTTTACCTTGTTTCTTGTCCTTTTTTTTCTTTAGAACTTAATGAGCCTATAATTCTCAAACTGAGTAGAGATATGAGTAAATGCCTCCTTTTGGGGACCCCTGTGGCGTAGTTGTAGAGTCGCAGATTTGTAACTCCGCTGACTGCTTAGTCTTTTACCGCATGGGTTTAAGTCCTGTTCGGGGTGATGGACTTAATGTGAGAAGGACTTCCAGCTGACCAGTGGTGCGCCGGTGGTTCTTCCCAGACATTTTTGGTCTTCCTCCACCATTATAGCTAGAAGTCACTATAATGATCATAATTGGTCGCTGCAATGTATTAAAAAACAACAACAAACATAATTTGATAATTTGTGGATAAAAACCAGGCAGTGGAGATGGCTGGGGTGTATATGTTTTACAAAATCTCTTTCTTTATTTCAAGTCTTTAGTTAAATGTTTTTGTAAACTTGCACTGCTGCATTTTTTTTTCTTCATTTAAAATCAATTATTTGTTTGTCTTACATATTTTGTTGCCTTTAGAAGTGATACTCTATGAATGTTTCTTTGGTTGTTATTTTGTTTACTTGAGCAACATTTATATCTGATTGGGAGGAACGCCCGGGGCCAAGCTGACCCCAGACCACAACAAACCTACGTCGTTAAAAATGATAGTGGTATAGCTCCCTTTCTAACTCAAGCAAACATAAGGGTAGTTTCACAACTGGTTGTCCCAGTGTCAGGATAATATGACTGGGTGTGGTATTATGCCAGTTGTTCACGGCATGCTATACACAGTGAAAGCAGCACTATATCTGCTTCAAGGGAACACAGATAACTGAAATACTGTTGTTGGGATGATAAACCTAATAAACAAAAAACATCCTCACCATGTGGGTTTGAGTCCTGGTAGGTTCTACCCAGATGTAAGTTTGGGGTCTTCCGCTATCGATAATAAGCTGGAGGTCAGCAATATGGCCATAACTGTCTCCATGCCATATAATGAGGGGGGAGGAAAAGCAAAAAATACTTTTTTCCCACAAAATTGGGGTGATGACCCAAAACCTTTGAATGGGTATTTTCGTGGGAAACCAAGACTGATTTGGGAAAGTTTTTAAAAGATTTTTGTATTACAAAATATAAAATATTTGTATGTTTTTGTAATATAGTTTTTGTGTAACTGATTTTTGTTTTTAAAAAAATCTAGATCTAGGATTATTGTTATTACTCAAAGGTTGATGGTCCCAATTGGGAATTTCCTAAAATTTGGGGAAAAGTACACTTTTTCTATTTGGGAATAGGCTTGAATTACAGCTATATAAATTTGCAGAAAAATAAAAATCCCTTTTTACTCTTTCTTTTTCTATTTAACAGTCACTTTTCATATTTGTGAGCTATGATATTATATAAATCTGACTTTGAAATAAGTTACCATTCTAGCTTTTTTTGGTTTTTCATTCTGCTTTATAACCATTGTCAGCTTTGATTTATATAAAATGTCTTAATTCTGTGATTCCTTACTAGAATGTCAAGAACTTTGTATTGTAGCAGAAACTATGAATAAGAACAAATATTTATTCTTTTAAAAAGTGTATGCTTTTCTTTGTCTTTTGCCTATTCTTTTGCATAAACAGTCTCTTTTAATTCAAATTGATAGAGAGAAAAAATTATGCATAAAGAAAAGAGAGATATCAACAAAACCAAAGTGCAGTATCCATTAGTCAATGTTAAAATGATGTCCTCTTTCTCAACACACAGTTTTACGTCGCATGAGATTTCAGTAAACAAAAAAATTCTGAATGCCTCGCCTCACACCACGTGGGTTCGAGTCCTATTTAGGGCACACTTTATGTGGGAAGGCCTTCCAGATGACTTTCGGTGCACCAGTGGTTCTACCCAGACATTTGTCTGGGTCTTCCTACACCAAATAGCTCGATTTCGCTATAATTCCAAAACAGACATTTCATGTGAGAAGTTTCTACTTTAAGGATCTTTTTAATTCAATAGTCACTGGAATTTGCCACATTGATTACCACTGTGTATAGAACTACTTCTTTGTCGCAACAAATCAAACTCTTAATGAAGTGTTGTGTATGATTGCAGGTGAGCGTATTATTCGCAACAACTCCGACAGCCTGGCAGTGGAGATCCTAGTCAACCCACAGACACTGACACTCAAAAATGCAGTCAAACAGTTCCTTTGTGTGCCAACCAGGCACAAACATCTCGTCTACTCTGGCCATGTTGTCCAGGTAAAGTAGTATATTGCCAGGTATTACCTCAATTATATACGAATATATCAGGATTCCCATGGGTTTGATACCAGGCCATGACAAAGTGTTAAAAATGGTAGTGGTATAGCTCCCCTGCTAATTGCTAAGCAGTTGTAAGGGTAGTTCCTTAACTGGTTGGCCTGGGGTCAGTATAATGTGACATAGTGTAGTATAATGCTGTTTCAACATGCCTTATGCAGTGAAGGCAGAACTGCACGTTTATCTGCTTTAAGTGGACACCATGTCCAAATAAGTGACATACTGTTGGTTGGACATTAAACAAATATCTAAAATCCTGATCAGGGAGGTACTGTTTGAATATGATCTACATGATTTACTGCTAAATCCTTATCAATAGATATATATAGGAATGCATGGGGAAAAAAAGAGATTGAAATCAAAAGACAGAGCTTTTGTGCTAACTGGCCATTATTTACATTGTTAAATAAATCATAGTTTATAGCATGACCCCTTTAGGTATGGGTGGCTGCGGGCATGATCCCAGGTCTACACCTGTTTTTATTTTTAAGGCTGGTTGGCCCAATGTCAAGATATAATTAACGCAGTTTCTAGATAAGTGATTTTTGGTGAGAAAATCTAAAAAACAAACAAAAACTAACTCCATAGTAATAATGTGGAATAAAAAAACTTACCTGCTTGACTTATTTATAGATTTTATTAACAGCCTGAGCTGCTTGCTTAAGTTTCAATTATTATTTATTTACTTTGTTTCAGGGCTCAGGAGCATGGATCCTACAAGATGATACATACACCTTCAGAAACTTTGCCAAGGCCTTCACTGACTCTGATGTGGCCAAGGCCCTAAAGCTACAGGAAGGATGCAGCCTGCATATCAGCACTGAAGCTGAAGGCGATTGGACCAATGTCCACATCCAGAAGAGTGATGTTGCAAAGGCTCTCAGCGTTAAACTTAAACCCGAAGGGAAACTAGACAATCTCCATGGTGTTATCCAATTTGCAGCCTACATAAACAACTTCATCAAAGTCAGACAGCTAAGTGACCTTCTCCAGTCCTCTGATGTTGTGGGAAACATTCGATTTACTCGTCCAACCCTGTACATATTCCCCAGCTGCCAAGGCGACTCGGCACTTTTCGGTATCAGCGGCTTTAACCTTCTTGTCAATGGTGGGTTTAGTCGTAAAGCTTGCTTCTGGGACTTCACCAGGCACCTTGACAGGATTGACGCTGCTCTTATGACCCACCTGGGCACAGATAATCTTTTCGGTTTCAGTTCTGTGCTTCAGAGGAAGAGCATTGACAATGTCCACCCAGAGATTGGAGGAATTTTTGTAAATGCTTCTGACAAGATGAAGGCTCTGCCAGAGGCTGATGAAAACAAGAAAAATGGGCTGATAGTTAACCTTGCAGAAGAAGGTAACAAGCTCATTCAGTATGCCAAGCAGATCGGCCAACTTCCTCACCCCTGTTCAAGAACACCATCCGGTTCAACCATAGACCCAATCAACTTGTACCACAAGATTGGCATTGGTTCCCTTGATATGTATATCCTCAACCCAGTCACTGACAGCAAAGAGATGAAGGAGTTCTACCAGCAGTGGAATCAGAATGTTGCCCAATTTGGGGTGAACCAACATTTTTCCCTGCCAAATATGCTGTCGGTGTGCGCCCTGCTAGTATGGAGACCAAGTGATCCAAAGGATAACATTACCAGAGTTTTCTTCCCTGGCAATGCTCCACAGCACAAAGTTCTTGAGGGACTAGAAAAACTGAAAACTCTTGACATTCTGAAGCACCCAGTGTGCAACAAAGAGACGCTTGCTGCCAAGCCTGCAAAGAAGCCAGGATCTGTAAGTCACAAGCCTCCAACAAAAAAAGTGTCGCCAATTACTACTCCCAAGGAAGAAACACCCAAGAAAGAACCAGCTGCACCTAAAGCCAGTTCTACCCCCAAAGCAAAACCCACATTGTCGGCCCCAAAGGCAAAGAAGGAAGATGTAAACAAGAAAACATCAAAAAGTGCTGCACCGAAGGAGGAAAAGAGCGACAAGACTAAGTCTCAGTCTTCTAGTCCTTCAAAAGCTTCCACTAAGAGTTCAACTCCATCAACACCCAAGCAGTTGGCCTCACCTGTGAAGGCAGAGAAGGTTAAGGAAAAGGCACCTGAACCAGCCAAACCTGCAGAAGAAACAGCTCTTATCTCTGATCTAGCAGCTGAAAATGAAGCAGTAAATGGACATGCTGATTCATCTGTTGATCCGCCAGGATTTACAAATGATCTTTTGGAGCCATCTCCTGTCACAGAGGAGGCTGATGTCCCTGCCAGTGTTCCAGAACCACTTGAGGTAGCCAGAGAGCCTGATGTTGTGATGGACAAAAATAAAATGATGGAGCTGGGAATCTATGACGATGATCAAGACATTGAAGATGACTTGAATGCCCAAGCCAACCAGGCTCATGAAGACAAACAGATGTATGGTGGCATGACGGAGAGTATGCACGAAGATTACATGGGTGGTATGAATGCTAAGAATGCAATGCAATCCAGCTTTCATGGTGATCTGATGTCTGGAAGTATGCATGAGAGCATGTATGACAGTAAGCAGCCATTTGATGATCCAAACTACGGGGTTCAAGATCACAGCATCATTGATGAGATGACAACACCTGAAGATGAAACTTCAGAAGAAATCCAGCCACAAGCTTTGCCTGAACCAATGGCATATGCTCCTTCATCCTATGCTCAAGAACCAGATGTGATTCCCAGCATGCAAGCAAAAGATGAACCCATTCAACCATTGGAAGCAGAGCCTTTGCAAACTCAACAAGAGCCCGACCTGCTTGCCATGAGACAGGAAGTTGAAGATGTGTCTGCCTCACATGGTTTTGGAGAAGAAAGCACAGCTCCTGTTGAGGACAAAGCCCCAGTGGAAATTGAAACCCCTGATGAAGTTGAAAACACTTTCCCTGAAGATGAAGGTTTCAGCCAGCAAGAAGTGCAAGAGAAGGATGTCATTGAACAAACTGAGAAAGATCTTGCTGCACTAGATAAGACTGAAGATGTATCTGAAGATGTTGTTAAGGAGGAACAGGGTGCTGAATCTAAGCTCATTTGTGAAGATGACATTAATGTTGATGTCGATGAAAAGGGTGATTACCAGAAAGATATGCTGGAAGCTACCCCTACTGATGAGGGCACTACAGCTGATGAGAGCTTTACAGAACAAGATAATATTGAGCCAGAGCCTGCTGAGGAAGAAATAGTACAAGAAGAAATGCAAGCAGTTGATGACAAGCCTGTAGAGTCTGTTCCACACCAAAGTCAAGATAACTTTGATGAATTTAATGCTAGAGAATCTCCTGAACCAGCTGGATTTGAAGAACAAAATAAAGGCCCTGAAATGCTAGTGAAAAAAGAATTTGAAAATGAGCCAGAATTTGCTACTGAGAAAATGGATGAGGCAGAACAGGATCTGTCTGATGAGTTCAGTATGCAACCAGAAACAAATGACTTGCTTCAGCATTCAGCTGAAGATTTTGGATCTATGTCTGAGCCAACACCAAAGTCTGATGACATGCTCCAGACACCTGATGATGATCTTGACAAAGATCAGAACATAGACATCAGTCCAGATACACAGCCAGAACAGGAACGGTCTATCACACCAGAAGATCTTGATGAAAGACCAAAATCACCTGAACCTCTTGAGCTGGAGCAAGAAATGTCCACTGAAGATAATGCTGGAGCTGAGCAAGCTGACTTTGGTCAGAGAGAGCCATCACCAACAAAGGCTGAGAGTGAGGAATTGATTGATGAGCCCATGTCTCTTCAGTATGAACAGTCAGCTGAAACTGAGCACCAAGATTACAGACCAGAAACTCCAGAGTCTGTTGAGAGAGCTGATAGTCCAGACTCCCAGAATAGGGATTCCCTTGACAGAGAAATTGCTATGGAACCAGAGAGCATGCAAGACAACCAAAAAGTGACAGATGAGCAGGAAAGAGAAGACAGTATTGAGAGACAGCATGACCAGAGGGAGAGCAGCGAAAGAGAATCTGAGCCCAGAGATAGCATTGAAAGGGAGTCTGACCATGGACAACACGGTCCTGTGTCCAGCGATGACCAAAGAGATAGCATTGAAAGATCATATGAAGAAGAAGAGGAGGAGGAGACAGATGATTCTGAAGAAGGTGAAGAAAGCAGCTCTTTTGAACAAGAGAACACAGATGAAAGGTGTTTAATTCCTGAAAGCACTAGCGAACATGTTGATGTCCATGATGGCAAGCCCATGGACCCTGATAGCCTTGCTGCTCCTTTTGATTCCCTGATGGACCAGCCCAGTGATAACCTTCTCACCCCAGAATCTGAAACAAGCCATGGTGGCCAACTTGGTTATCACCAAATTGGTGAACAAGATGATGTAGATTCTGTTGAAGATGAAAAGGATGTTGTTGCTGCCCCTAAACCACAGTCCTCTCATCCATTTGGTCAGGACTTTGAGGAGTTTGGTGCTCCAGGTCCACAGACAGCTCATTCTACAAACCCATTTGATAACAGAATGATAAATCCATTTATTGGGTTCAATCAACCACCTCCTCCTGCAGAGGAGGACAGTTCTCCTGAAGATGACTTCAGAGCTGGAGGAGGGCCTTTAGATTTCGATCCTCTTGCAGAGTGGGGTCAACCCATGGGACTACCATCTCCACCACCACCTGAAGAGAAGTCTGCTGCAAATGGACCAGGCTCTGCAAAGAAGACCCCAAGACCTTCCTCAGCTACCAAAGCAGCAGATGCTAAGAAATCAGCTGCTGATGCTAAGAAACCAGCTGCCAATGGCATCAAGAAACTTGAAACTAAACGACCACAATCCGCCCCAAAGAAGCCAGCTGCACCTGCATCTACTAAACTTGCAGGTCCTAAAGCAAGCAATGGTGTACCAGAGAAGACCAAGACCCCCAGGCCAGCCTCAGCTACTGGACCTTTGAACACTACAAGAACAAGCACAGCTGCCAATACTTCAAGGTTATCTCTTGGTGGAAACAAAACAGCCACCGCAAAAACTCGTCCAGCCAGTGCACCAGAGGCCAAGAGCAAGGAGAAGTCTTCTAATGAATCTCTTTCTAAACCAAGACCCAATGGAGTGAAGAAGACCACAAATGCAAAGACAGCATCTTCACCTTCTGCTGTGAAGATGCCTCCTCTTCCTCCATTTACAGCTTTCTATGTGGATCTTACGTACATACCTAATCATGGCAATCCTACATACAGTGATATTGAATTTTTCAAGCGCATCAGGGCACGCCACTACGTTCTCAGTGCCCTGTCCCCAGACCCCCAGATCCTTGATTCCCTATTGGAAGCCAAGAAGACATGGGAAGACAAGGACCTTCAGGTCACTGTTATTCCCACCTATGATAATGAAGCCTTACGCCTCTGGATGACCTTGAACAAGGAGAAGTTAGCTGCAAGTAATGTGGACATAGCTCCCTCAGCTAGCCGATGTACCATTCAACTCCAGGACCACGAAACCAGCTCCTCGGCATATAGATTAGAATTCTAGTCATCTTTTTTTTAAAAAGCTTCTCAATGTGCTTTCCTTATAAACTTTCATTGAACGTTGTTCAAAACCGTCTCTCAAAGGTGATCAGCTGGAAGAAAGAAGTTATTTCTAAGTCAGTAAAGGGGTTCCAATAGAGGACATCCTAACATGATTGTGATCGCTGTGTTCTTTTGATGACTCGTAGAGGCAGAAACATAGGTTTGGCTGAGCCCAGCCAAGAACTGCTATGTGATACATGGGAATTATGGGAACATGCGGAAACTTGTCAAGTTTGTTACTCGTGTTTGATGTGCTATTTATTTGTCTTTAAGAAGATAAAGTAACAGATCATTTTTTTGGCGGAATTAAAATTAATTGGAAATTATTACTTTGAACACTTAATATCCTTTTGGCCAAAGGTAATGGCACACCAATATTCAAATTAAAAAAATGGATTAATAAAACAACATGATAGTCCTAACAAACATAAACTCCAGGTGATGTGTTGTCAACTGTGTTACAAAATTGCCATTGAGGAAAGAAAATTCACTTGTTCATTCTGTTGCACTGTATTGCTATATTGTAAATTGCTGGATAAATATATGAATCCTTGTATGTCAAAGCTGGTGTAACTGAGGAATTGTGATCTTGAAAGCCCATCTCTGATTGGATGGGATGAATGACAAGTTTTTGTAAGCCAGTCTCTGATTGGATAAGATGATTGACATGGCTTTTTGTAAGCCCCTCTCTGATTGGTTGGGGTGAGTGCAAGGTATATTTGTGATTCCATCTCTGATTGGATAGGATGCATGACAAGGCTTATTTCATTTACATAATTTTGTGTATTATGGTCACTTGTGTACGCTTTTTATCTTGGTAAACATTAGTTCCTATATAATATTTCTGGCATTGAGATTACATTATAAAGTTTAAATAAACAATTTAAGTAACTTTCTTTCTTCACATATGATGGAAAGTTTCTTTAATTGTGATGAAAACATGAAGCAACATTTTGATGTTTGTTGTAGTAACTCTATTGTTTACATTGTTGACTCTAAGTAAAAGAAAATACAACATAAATCATGGTTAATGAGCATTTTGGGCATATTGTCATGGTAACTGAAAGTGTAAAAATGCTTACATGGTAATATTCATGTTTATAACCATGTAAGGTAGCTGATAAATATTTTTTTTTATTCATTGATTGTTTTAGAATAAGCATTGAAGCAGATACTGGTAAAAAGTATGTCTATAATAAAGTATTCTTATAGGATAATTAAGGTTGTAATTTTGTTTTATTCAGCCTATACACTTTAACATTTCATCAGACTTCACACAATGAGCAAATTCTTTGCTCAAAAGTTAATGCTTACCAATGTAGATCACAGAGAGTTTTTATAATGCTAGTGCTAAGATTGACAGATGCATTTTTAAATATATGGCACTTCTGTGAGCATTTTCATTTTCAAAGATTTACAATAAATAGATATTGTTGTGAACTAGACGTGTGCTACAGATATGTTGAAGAAAATATGTCGTTATTTTAAGGGAACACTATGTAATTTTAGAATGACTCAAGCATCAACGCAAAAGGTGTGTTAGGTGCACATTTACAAACATGTATATCCTAGCTTGAAACTGTAGTTGTACGACACTAAAGAAAAGCTTGGTTTGTAACACAGAATAAGCCGAAACTGTGGTTTATTTGCCATATTCAATACCGTTCCATAATATCAAGCACAATAGATAAAAAAAATAATAACTTGGTCAGATGTTACAGTCATTATATGATGAACCAAAGTTGTCTGAGTAATATTTAGATAATTTTGTATAACTAGAGAAGTGTGATTTTATTGATGGTCATTGCTAAGATTGTAGTTAGTCATCTGGGCTGGTATTCATAAAGCATCCTTGTTATTTTTTTTCACTTAAACGAAGATATTTCCTTAAATTTGGAGACAAATCCTTAGAAATTCCTTAGATTAAATGGTAATTTATGGCCTTATGTCCCACTGTGGAATAAATACAACTGGTGAGGGGATAAGTGAAATTTAAAGAAATTTTCTCTTATCTAAGGAAATTTTTCAAGATTCAAGAAAATTGCTTTTTTTAAGTCAGAAAAAATAACACACCTAAGATTCTTTGTTAATAAAACCCCAGGTTAAATAACGGTTAATAAACCGAGAATGACTTCAAACCTTTTGTCTTATATGTGTGTATTTAATTTCAGTAAGCTGAAGTTTTGTATACAGTAGATAGAGAAAGGAATGCACAGTGCTAAATTGCACGCTAATTATTAATTAGTGCCTCATTTGTTTGCATTTTTGACAGTTTAAAGCTAAGATTATCATATAATTCATTACAATGTGTTTGTTTAGTTTATTCTTATTAGATGGATAGATACCTTACCAAATTAGAGGCGCGAACAATACACGAGCGCGCACTTTAAATGCGCGATTATGGTACTTATACCAGTTGAGAATGGGTGTATTATTTTTTCTAGTCAGGTAAATGCATTTATATATTGAACACAAACATAGAAGGAATGGTAACATGTTTTTTTGTCTTTTTGATAGAGATTTAAAAAAAAACTTAGAAACTGTCATCGGTAGACAATGTTTTCTTATTCAATTGTATGAAGTTTTATATTTTACGAACCAAGAAACCGAGTAAATCTTGGGTTATTTATGATTCCTTTTCCATTCCTCTGCATTGCTGGTGTTTATTACAATCCATCCTGTTGAGACATATTGAATAAGTTTCTTCAATGCTAGGTACGGTTGAGAATTATTGGATATATTGCTAACAAAATGGAGATTTGCTGTCAAATATCTGGAGTTCTGTATAGACTGTGTTACTTTTTAAGATGTCAAACATGACTTAAGATTGCAATTCATTATAAGGAAGATGTGTGAAGTAGTTTGACATGTAAAGTGCCTGTGAAAGTAATTTTGAGTAATACAAGAAAGGAAGACAAGGTCCATCAATTGTTGGTTTGTGTCTTCCACTAACAATATAAGGAAAAGGTTATTTTTGATTCTGATTTTTTTTTTTAGTTTGTTAAATTTTTGGTATTTTCGAGAATGGTAATAAAAAGCACAAATTTTAGGTGTAAGTTAATTAAATGTCATTTTCTTAAGAAAGACGTCCCTTTAATTGCACCAATATTCACTTCGCATATAATTAAAATCTTTCATAAGCAACTTTAATAATCTTTTGCAACTTAAATTGTTTGAACTTGTGGAGATAATTGATTACCATATATCTGACATCAGTACTTATTCCAGAAGTTAATTGAGAGAGCTGTATGTTTTAGATGCTAGCGACATAGTTTCAAACTGTGATCGAATTGTGATCCTTTTAGTGAGTTATATTTTTTCGTAGCATGCATTAATTGTTTATGACATGTGTGCATACTTTTCGCTTCTGCATCTGTATATATCTATGTGCATGTAGGGGAAGTAGTCTCCCTTGAAGCAGTTAAGATTAAATATTTTCATCAGTTGAAAGCCAGAAGGGTTTATCAGCATATATGTTTTGCATGCAGATAATTGCTTCTTGCTTTTAATGGATGATATAATTTATATTATATAAAAGGATCTAACATAAGGTTATTGTTTGATGTGTCACAGTTTGAAAAAAATTTTTTGTGAAAGTGTAATAATGTCAAATGTAGCAATTACACCAAATTTGAAATATGTTAGAATAAATCAAAAGTTATGACTTTCGCTTCTAGGTTCAATCAGCAAAATTTTATTTGTCTTTCAAAGAAATATATAGTTGGGATGAATGAAAAAATTACTTGGTAATTATTGCACATATATCCAGTCTGTAGACACGAGAGAATCAACAGGAGATTGTTTAATAAATATTTGGGGAATATTTTTGAAAACTATATTTGATTTTTTTTGTAGAGTTGGCATATATATGGTATGAAAATGAATAAAGAAAATAGGTCCTTGAGGTTTTGGGCTAAGGTAAGGCTGGTACTGATGAAAGGGGTTCTCCTGTATGTATGCAAGGGTGAAGGTCAGGTAGATCTGTTATAAAACATGTTGTCATGTGGCCACTTGGTTTGTTGACAGTGGTTAGCATTTATAAAGTGTTGTCAGCTTCTGGTTGACACGGAAAATAAAGTTAGAAAATGTTTAGCTCAAATCAAACACTTCATAAGAATGTCTGATTGATTTATTGAGATAGAAGGTAATAAATTGATTGAATTTGAAAGAAAACATTTGATTGGCTGAACTTGCAACTATTTCCATAGGTTGAGTATGCAACAATCAGAGAGCATTGGCCAATAGGTTTTGGAGAAAGATAAAAGACTTGAGCAAAATGTTTTTGAAACCAAAAATACTGGTTATTGATTGGTTAGGAATGGTATGTATTTTCTGGTATGATAAAGGTGATCAGATCACTGGAAAAAAGTGTGTTCATGTTGCCAGCAGAAAGATAAACATAGCTATTAATCAAGGGATTGAGGTTTAGTTGTCCGTGTTCTACGTACCACTTTTCAAAAAAATATTAATTGATTATTCATGTCATAGTGCCCTGATCAAGAAGATAGAATGTGCAATATATTGGTGGAGAAAAATAAATATTTATCTCTTTATGTGTAAAGCTTCATTTCTTGTACAAAGTGACCTACTGAAAGTGTATGCGTTACTATGTAAGAAAGAACTTAAGTGTATTTGTTGTTAAATATGATGTAATCAATACTTTAAAATCAAGAAAAAAAAAGTTTTAAAATTATTGAAAAAAGTGTAAAAATATAACAACACTGCATTTGTACATTTCATCACATGCTAAGTTAAACTTATGTTTTACTGCATTTTTCTATGCTAGTATTGATATGTTAAATGTTCAGCATGGCGTATATCACATCTTGATTAAACATAAACTTTTTAGTTTAGCATTTATTACTTTATAAGAAATATCTTGTGTCTAAAAACACTTAATTATGTCTTAAAATTCTCCTAATGTCTGAAGACTTGTGTCCAGTTATGATTTTTTCACTGTTGTAAGAAAGTACAAACTGTTTTTTTGTCATCTTTAAAACAATTATTGTGCAATAAGCACCCTTATAAATTTCTAACATTTTGTTGTCACAACAGTGTTTACAGATAAAAAAGATAAAACATTTTAATCAGATCTGATTTCACAGAAAAGAACAGAAAACAAATATGTGTATAAATATCCCATATTGTTATTCATTTATGCATTTTTTATATGTTTTGTGCATTTTTTTCACTTTACGCCACTTCAGATTTGATATTTTTGACCATTTTAGCACGTTGCTTCATTTTTATAAGTATTTACAGTTAGTATTTTTGTTGTTCATTTTTTCCTTGCTACTTCAGCTGTCTACATGTATATTCTGATGCTTTTCGTGTCATGCTTATTGTTGCTAAATCTATGTAAGAACAATTGTGATAATATAATAATTAAACAAATTGAGAAAAACAAACATTGACAAAATGTTTACCTAAATGGATTTCAACAAATTTGCTTGAAGAAAGATGTAAGATGCCTGATATTTTCTTTGAATTAATATTTGTCATAGTAAGAAATTAGTATATACAAAAATTTCTCCACAATATAAAGAAAGATTTTCTCAAGAGAAATACCGGAATGATAAAGCTAACTGGTTTAGAATATACTTCTTCCACCCACCTATTCCAAAATATCTTGGTATTTTGCTTACAGGAATGTAAAATTCTGTAAAACATTTGTATTGTCTATAGTCTACCCAAGACTTAATCCTCAAGAAACGAAAAATCATTGTATGTCAACAAATAGAGACTGTTTCGTGGGCGGGGTCCTTTTTTTTCTTCTTTTTGTTCAGGAGACTGTCAGGAGTATGTTGTTAGTGTGCACTCAATGAAAGCGTCAGGCATCTTGCATCCCAATCAAGACAACCATGTTTTAGACAGGCATTCAAATAGTGCTTATTATTGCAATGTGTAATACTAACTGACCAAGTTTAATTTGCATTACAGTTTTTGTCAATGCCAGAGTAAAAATAAAAAAAAAAAAAAATTGGTTGTTTTTATTCTCTTTTACCTTTCACCTATTCATTGTTGCATATATTATGAACATCTGTTTAGCGTAGTTGGCACCAATGCTAGTACACAGTTGTTAACCATTTTCAAGCAGTAACCACAGAGGATAAAGTGGTTCAAATAATTAAACATTAAGCCTTAATTTATTAATTAAAACACCTAAAAGTGAGATAATTAATTTTCCCTTAAAATGCATGTAGTTATTAAAAATCCTTCGAAGTTAACTTGAAAATGATTTACAGAGACTGGTTTATGATAAAGGGATAACAATGAATCATTTTGAATTATGTTGACAGTAGATTTGTTAATTGGTGTTTGTAATGGTAGTTTTGGCAAAATGATTTTAACATTGGTTTAGGTTAAATTAACAGTGATTTAGGTTAAATGAAGTTTACAGTGGATTAGGTTAAATGTGGTATTCAACAGTTTGCCCCTATCACATATATTTAACAATATCTGACCTCATGGATATTTGTGGATAATTTCTGCAGAAAATAAATCATACTTCAAGTCTAAGCTTAGACGATTTTTCAACAGTATCTTAATTTTAGGTCAGTAAAACTCGTTAACACTTAAAATGTTCGTTCTTTTTAAATTTGCAAATAAGAACGATTGACATATAGTGTACACAATTTAGGTTAAAAGGGGGTTAGCAGCAGATTAGGTTAAAATAAGTTAAAAGATGAAGCATGAGTTATATATAAGCTTAATCAAATCCACCTTTATGAAAATCTCATAAAAATGTCCTCAAAATAACAATACATACATGTATATAGAAATGAGGGTTATACATACGCAGTGGACTGTTCCAAATCAGTTGATTATAAACAAAGAGTAGCAAGTAATTTGCCTCTGAAAATGGATTTAAGTTGTGACCCGAGGCCGAATGGTTGGGGTCCAAGACTTGTAACTCCTCGTGACATACTCTTACTGCTAAATGCATTATGTTCCTGTTATGTTGCTAACTCCATAAGTTTTGCACATGCATATCAGTGGCCAAAAATGCATAATTAACCCCTTCAAATTTATCTCTTTTTTTTCGTTTATCAGGGGACATAACTATGACTACTTTAATTGTATTGTTATCTCCCTTATGTTAAATTACTTTACCCGTTATTTTTCCACTTTCTTAATTGTTGAACGTGTTTCAAACTTTGTTTTATAAAATCATACATATTATATTGAATAAGAACATGCCTAACTGTCAGAAAGTTATGATAAAAATAAGGTAAATACACATGTATTATGCATACTTTAGAAGACATAATATTAAGTTTATTATTTCCATTCTATGCTTAAACTTTTTAACTCATATTTATCTCATTCAACAACAAACAACTTTATGTACTGTCTGTGGCGTTTTCGAAACTTTACAAATGATTCTAAACACAGACCTTGACATCACTGGACTGCTGTCAACTCTACACTATGACACTTCACAGCTTCCGCGTTGTGAAATAGTTTCGTGTATAAATATAAAGATATATTTATTTTTTCAAATAAACATTTATAAACAGCATGAACAGAATCTAATATACACATTGGCAACGTCTTCGTATAGAACGTTTTATTATCAGCGATGTTTGAAGGTAGTCCGTGCTCATAATTCCTTAAGTGCTTCCACACAGACCAGCTGTTCAGTCTGGCGTCGACACATTGATACGAAATACTAAATATTTTATTATTTTCATTTTTATGCTTAAACACTTTTACCTATCCTCGAAGAGACTGATAAAACCAGCCATTACAAACGGAAAGAAACTGAGTATATATGTATGTACCGCACGATGTTCAAGCCCTCACTGTGGCATTTTATAGCACTATGTCAAGATTCAAACAATGATAAAATATTTTGTCAGGGAAATTAAATTTGGAGGAAATGGACATAAAAACCGGCAACAATTTAAACGGACAAAAATTAAGTAACAGTTTCTTTTTCTTTTTGTATAATTGCTTTCTAAAATCTAGTTCCATAAACCTGTAAAGCCCTCAACGATCACATCCTATAAATGTACCATACTGGTGAGCAGAGCAAATCCTTCTACGCCGAGATATCGTTCCTTATTCTCGCATATACCCATGCACGAGATTATAATATTTTTGTTTAGTTTTTAAATGTTCAAACCACTGCAGGGCAATAAAGTCTGGGGAATGTTATAATCAAAAAATAATATATATTCTTATCTTATTTATTATTTCATTAGTACGTCTTGTGGAACGTTTTCACATCGGTGAATACACGCTTGACCTACAGTCTGGTCACGAGCTTTTTTGAGACAAAAGTAGTACTCGTAATTGCAGCCAAGCGAAAAGTAACCAGTGTTAAGGGTAGGAATAATTACAACAACAGCCTATTTACAAATGTCTAATGTATTTCATAGTGGACGAACTACAACAAATATTAAGTGTGTGGTATGATTCTATACGCCATTAACGGTAAACGGTGACCGAGCAGCTTTAAGGAATAAATAACCACAATGATAAAATTGATGTTTCAATTTAAAGATGGGCGAAAGGGAGCATTTTTTTCTTATTTTATCATTTACTCGATCATTTATATGATTCGTAGACATGGCAGTATTATTCAATTACGTAAGCAATTTATATATGTCACGAAAGTAACGCGTCAGTTTGTGTTAAATTTTCATTTTTTTATTAGGTACTAAATTAATCTAGAGTAAGAAAAAGGCTTAAAATGTAAATTAAATAAAAAGAATATGCCAATTTTGCCTAACGTTTAACACAAAACTTAACATTTTCACTCATTTATTGGATCCTTAAAAGTAATGTTATAAAATATAGTTTCATTGTAACAATCACAAAAATGTGTGCATATACCACATTTATTACATACAAATGCATACAGTAAATAAAATATTACAAACAATAAACACGAACAACTGACAATGTTTGTTTTTTCCCTACAATTTGGCACTATGGGCATAAGAAGACTAGTTGTAAACTGTAAGTTTAATTTTATAAATGGAAGCACATGTCATTGATAAAATACTAATGCAATGTCTTATCCGAAAGTAGGACACAAAAAAGAATATATCAATAAAGAAATAATCTTAAGTACAGAGATTAACACACAAAAATAATTTGGTTTTAATACGTTTTACTTTCTATAGTGAACTAAATTTAAAGTTGTAAGATTTACGTACATGCATTTTGAGAAACACTTTGACTAGATACGTGTACCATATGCCTTAAAGGTATACACCACTGGTTTATCCATGAAAAAACAACAACAACGAATTTATATATATATATATATATATATATATATATATATATATATATATATATATATATATATATATATATATATATATATATATATATATATATATATATATATATATATATATATATATATATATATATATTCGCATAATTACTTGCAAAAATGTTTCAAACACTGCTCTTGACAATTGCAGATAAAATCTATACACTATACAATTTGAAGAACACATTCAGAAAACACAGTAACTGTGACCAGATGATCACGTGGAACTTATTTTATGGTGGTGATAGTCCGAGGTGCTTAGAGCTGCTTGTAATTATTTAACAATGTAAACACAGGATTCGACAAGAGAGTGCACGGATGTGAGACATCCAAGACGCCTTAGTGAGCATGCGCTTTAAAGAAGAAGATCAATATCCTGGAAACTTAATCTTGTTTCAGTCTAAATCCATTTACAATTCATACTTACACAAAAACAAGTGTGTCCTTGCTGAATTAAGGTAATTGTTTATACTTATAGAAGCATTTATACACAAATTTGGCATCAATTGTGAAAACATGTACTGGCTATACCAGTTTTTACTTGTATTGGAAACATGTGTGGGACGTCCTTAAAAGCCAAGGTAGAATACGTCAGGCACGTGACATCCGTGAACACGGAGCATTTGTTACTCAAGAATGGAATAATCTGAATCCGAATACATGAGAGCATTGATGCAGAACACCAAAGTCCGCCGCCGAGGTTTTTGTTCAACAATAAAACATTTTTGCCTAAAAATTAACTGGGGAAGAAACAGCAAAACCTTGATGTTATTAAAACATTTTAAATGCATTCAATTGTCATGTTTAAAATTATTTGCAGTAACAAATAATCATTGACAGTATGGGAAAAAATCTGACTACAAACAACAGAGTATAGCAAACATTTGACTTGTTCATAGTAACACATGTAATTTAAATAGAACAAATCATACATACGGAACATTCAAAATTTCGGGTGACAGGTAATAATGTAGCAAACATTTAGAGTACAATTTGATTACAATATTCATCGAAGCTGAATAAGAACCGAATTTCAGTTCAATGGATAAAAGCGCCACAATTTACTTGCTTGTAGAACAACATGGCGCCATCCATAGGACTATTCCAGGAACGATTACATATAGACACCGCGCCCATGTGTGGCAACGATGACCTTCTGAGTATAATTAGGAGTAACTGCAGTGCTGTTATCGCAGCAGATGGTGGACATACAAGACGGTTAAGTTTCGTGTGACTTGTTACATCGAGGTATCTACACTTCAGTCTAAATATGTCTTGTATTTCGCAAATTTAAATTTATTATTTTTACAAGATATTATGCAAATACATTGTTCAAAAACGGATTCTTATTTGGATTAGTTTATCTCACTTATAGGTAAAAAAAAAATGAAGAAAAGTAAAGTGGCCACCTACAATAGTTTTAAAATGTATTTTAATATCAACATATTTTTGCCCATCACTTCAGAATCAGTCGTTTTTAACAAGCTTAAAGCGGTAAATGCTTAAAGGCATCTCAAAACCCTTATATAAGTAACCCCCCCCCCCCCATTTATTGCCCCACCCAGCATGTGAGGGCATCTGTTTTCTGATAAGCCAGGCTGCCACAGTCTGTAACGATGTGTCTGTCACACAGGTATTGTTCAAGATCCAAGTGTATGTATGCTATATCTGGGGGTTGAACATAGTCATTCACAGTTTGTAAAGGAAACAGTTGTGAATATACCAATTACGCAATCATATATATACATTTTACAAATAAAAAAAAAGTAATATAACTTAAAATATGTATGAAAACTAAAAGAATGAAAGAAAGAAATAACAAAATGTATAAGCAATAACAAAATCAACCAAGGATTGCGTAATTTGTATATAATTTATATATATAAATATATATATATATATCTTTGTTTTCTTTCTTACTTTGTTGGTTGATTTTGTTATTGCTTATACATTTTGTTATTTCTATCTTTCATTCTTTTAGTTTTCATACATATTTTAAGTTATATTACTTTTTTTTATTTGTAAAATGTAACGAAACGTTTTTTACAAAAGCAATTTAAAAAGTCATTCATTGTCAGAATAATGTCCTTCAGACTCATTTTAAGTCATATTGAATACTAAAACTTGTATCTCTCATGTATTTTCAAAATCAAATATTTAGCTATGAAATAAATACATTATCCTGCAGTTACAAAATTGACACCTAGTAAATAATTCAATAAAGAATATGTAAGGGATCATACAGTAAACAACCAACATTATCACTAACATTATTGTTTATGGCTTTGTGTAAAACTAGCCTACTGTCTCACTTCCATACTAGCAGGTAATTTAGTTTTGCATTAACCCATCAGAGGGTTTACTGTGACAGATTAGTACTATGTTGGCTAAAGACTCCCTGCAGTGATGACCAGCAATTAGCAGGTCAGGGCCTGGCTCAGTGGGATACCACATTCCTTTCGAGATGCCTTTAATGATTTGTACGCAAAAGCTTATACATTTGGACACATGGCTAAAAACACAACATTTCTTTAAATTCGCACATAATGCTGAGGTTTGAGGATAAAATTTCTCAATGTATATAACCTTACTTTAGACGATTTTATCATGCAATGGTGCAATGATACTTACAGAAAAGTTGTTGAGTGTATCTTATCTTAATATCAATACATTTTCGCACATCATTCAAAATCAGTCGTTGTTATCATCATTGAGTTATATACATATTTCATTTTGAAGAAATAAGAAATAAGTTTGAAGCGGTAAATGCTTAAATGCAAAAACATTTGGACACATGGGTAAATGATCAGTAAAAAACATTTCTTAAAATACGCACATAATGCTGAGATTTGAGGATAACATTGCCCAAGGTATAACCTCACTTTGGAAGATTTTATCCTTTGGGATAAACAAGAGATTGTTTCTCTCTTGAAATATTATAATTATACCCCTTAACATATACATGACAGGAACATATTTCGTAAAGTATTTGTAGCGCACAATAAGATATAACTAAACGGTTGAATTCATTCTAAACATGGAACATATCTTCATTATAAACATGGAACATACCTTCATTATAAACATGGAACTTATCTTCATTATAAACATGGAACATACCTTCATTATAAACATGGAACTTATCTTCATTATAAACATGGAACTTATCTTCATTATAAACATGGAACTTATCTTCATTATAAACATGGAACATATCTTCATTCTAAACATGGAACTTATCTTCATTATAAACATGGAACTTATCTTCATTTTTAACATGGAACTTATCTTCATTCTAATTAAGAATTATATCAGATATTGAATGATAAATATAGAACACATGTAATTACAGCAGCAAAACAGTGTTCTTTGTTAGCACGAAAACTCCATGCTTCGTTACTTGGTTTGGTTGTCGGCGCATTACGGCTGTCTGAAACACAGAAGAAGACAAACAGAAGTGATAAATAGCCTTGACTGATAACATCAGTACTCATTCTTATGGTTCTGTTGAAACTATTTTAAAGGTGGTATCGACTGTTTGGCCCAAAACATTTTTCTCATATGACTAAGTCATTGGTTAGTGAGCTTTTTTAATGTATGTGTTTATGCAAAAAGTATGACCAAATTCCCGAAAGCAGTGGTTAGATATTGGTAAGTGAATTTAATAACTGTCGGATACCACCTTTAAGAGATGATTTGAAACTTTGACTGATTGTGCCAAAGCAACCTGAGGGCGAATTCAAACATTTACTTAAAGGTGTTATCCGCCAGTTTGTTTATTTCAAATACAATTAACAAAATCTTATTCATGTTTTGGAAAATCTGATTTAAGACAGTAGTGAATAATTCTCTAACTCTAAATGTTCATTCTAACCAAAACTTTAAATAAGTACGATGAGGATTTATGCTTAAAACAGATACCGAAGTCAGAGCAGAGTGCCATGATAATGGTATCATATGTTATCAAAAGTGAGTTATCACTGTGCAGCATGGCTCAGATAGGAAGAACATGTTAGAAGGGTTGTAAATCGAATCCCAAAACGATATTCGAATATTCGTAACGTGTATTCGAATCATATTCGAATATTCGGAACGAATTTATATCATAGTGGCACATAACACGGTAATTTTCCATTACATTCAATGTGTTTATTCATGGTAAAATGTTTATTTCTGGCCACAATTTACATTGCCAGCCTTACTTAATGCAGAAGCGGTGGTAGATTTATTATTTTAATAAAGCATTTAATTTTAAAACGACGATTTCTTCTTTTTGAAATACAAACGGCAATATTATCAATCCGCCATTATCCTGTTTATAGTGAAGGACCCGACGGGGTGTTTCTTTACATGGTCAGCGGTAATTTGCAAGAAAATACTGTCAGTGAAGAATGCCAGTAAATGCGTAAACAATGTCATTGTTACTTAACAATTATTATTATTATTATTATTATTATTGTTGTTGAAACTCTTATAAAAACTATACAGTAACCAACCAATGTTAAGATGACTTGCAAAGTCCCGTATAATATATACATTATTAATTAGTCACCTTAAACTTTGGTGTCTTTTTGTTACGCGTTGTACTTCGTGTAATAACCTTTACAATTTAAAGGCATTTTCGTACTTAATTACTAATTTGTATTAACATATAACGTATTAAAAGGGCTACTAAAGCTACTTTTAATGTTAACATATCGATTTAATAAAACCATATCATAATTTTATTAGATGAAACTGTACAACACATCCAAAATAGCTCACAATTTTAATATTTCACTCTACTAACCGCAAACAATGTATAACAACAAACGGTCAAATATGTTTTGTGAACTAATCTTATAAAATACATTCATGATTAAAGGAGGCATTTTCAAAAGGACAAAATGTGGGTGATACTGAATCGACTGTAAGACAATTAGGCAAAACCACGAAGGTTTTATGAAGGGAAATCGCTCAAGTGTACAGCCAATTAACGGTCTTGATTGGTTGGTTGTCGGATTGATGTTTAATTGTGATTGGCTGATATCGCTAGGGGCGTTAATCCGAAGCCATAACATGTCAATTAGAGACATTTAGTTACCAATACACAAGTGACAATTACGAACCTGCTCGCCATATGCCTATGGGTGAAAGGCGAAGGTAAATAAAACCATTTGATGACGACAATAACTGTGATTGGCTAGTGTCAAGATTACCTGACTGTTGATAAATTGATGAAGTACCAATCAATATATATTTAAAGAATGATTAAAATTTAAGCTCGTGAGTTTAAGTGTGTTAAGTAAACCTATGACGAACAATTAAAAAAGTATGTAGATTTTTTGTTATTCAGAGAGAACGAAGCAAAAACAGAGAACAGAAAATCGCGGTGACAAAAAATAACAGATGTCGCGGTAATGTATAAGAATAAAATAACAAGTATGAAGTAGAGTGACAAAAACAGAAAGTGATTGCGATTAAAGTTTGTTTGACAGTGATTTCCAAAAGTAAAAGAAGTTCTGGTGGACTGTTATCAATAAGTATAGCCTTATATAATGTATTTATTACACATTATCCCGACCGAAGCTGGGTAGAGTCAGTGTTACGTATTTGCTGCAGCTAATTGCCGCAGCATTGAACTGACATGTGTGTTTATTGTACTTTGGCAACTGTTTCCACAGCTGTATGGTGATGTGGGTGATGTGACTGGGTCTAAGTGGGAGAGAGGGCAGAGAAGGAGCTGTGCGCGTAAGGTGATTTCATGCTGTTAACCAAAAGGCAATTCGTTATCAGGCGACATGACCCATCCCCTCTATCTTAGAGCGAGCGCGATCACATATCGCTAGCGTCTTAAGTCGCTGGGAGACACTACGATCAACGAAAGAAATGTCTTTTTAATTTTCCTTCGAACTTAACAAAAGTGAAATAAAAATCATAAAATATTCGAATCCCAAAATCTCTATTCGAATAGCGACTTGATATTCGAATATTCGTTAACATCCCTACATGTTAGTAATTACGAGTGGTGCGTTACGCCCCACTTATCACATAGATAAAGGCATCAACTAACAGCATTGCACAGGATCTTCAGATAAAATAATTTATATCGTTGTTTGAGAAGAAGCCTTTCCAAACAGTCGAATCTCTGACAGTTAAAGCTGTCTGATAATTGGATATGTGACAAAAGTCTTATTCGCTAATAGAATGTGTGGTAGGCAAAATGTATTTTTTTTTCCTTAAGTCGTTGAGATGGCTTCTATAGAGTATTCATCCCCATTCCCTCAAATATGACAGCACACTTTGAGATCACAGCTGGACACTTAATCAGTTAATTATACACAAAGGTGTCATAGGAGGAGAGATCGTAAAACAATTTGTTAAACACTTGATGCACAGAGGGGCGACCGTGGCGTAGTGGTAGAGTCGCCGATTTGTAACTCCTCAAACTGCTTAGCCTCTCACTGCGTGGGTTCGATTCCCGGTAGGGGCGAAAACTTTAATGTGGGAAGGCCTTCCAGCTGACTTGCAGTGCGCCGGTGGTTCTACCCAGACATTTGTGAGGGGTCTTCCTCCACCAAAAGCTGGACGTCGCCTACTTTATTGCCATTCGTCAGTAACGCTCTAATCTCCACCTCTTCTCTAATACCACTACAACCTGAGGCTGTGTCCAGTCAGGTAGACCCACCCCACCCCTTATACCTTCCCTCAACCCATTAACCTCCCACTGTAAGCACAGTACAAACCAGTAATTAACATGTATTTTAAAATGGCAAAAGGACTGAAAGGAAAACATCTTCAATAATAAATGCATGAATTGTAAAAACATCAAGGCTCCCCGTACTTCAATGACTTGCAGTGTCTCAGAAAGCGTGTGTTCATGCAACAAATAAGCGTATCAATTATAACACATTTATATTAGCAAACATTGAATGCATGACAAATTGTTAGGTATACATGTAAGTAGTTTGACATCTACGACGTGGTCAGTATATTAACATGCATTGCATTCTTCTAAAATAAAGCCCTTGCGTACGGATCAAAGATGCATTTATTCGACTCTGATGATAAATACTTTTTTCTTCAATCCGGGGAATTGTGCCGGATGCCGGAAAAACTAAAGGAGTTCCAATGCGACGTCAATCTGATCACATACACACTCTCCCCCGCTGCTCGTAAAGCTAGCAATGACCCAAATATGCCATTGGCGAAGCAGGACATAATTAATCTATTCGTTCCGATTTGAGTTTCCTTGTTTGTGTTCTTTTTACCACACAACATCCATTCTCACCAGTGATCACTTGTCTTCCTGCGCTTGTTTCATCATCAGGTGACCCGTATATGTCACGATACACCTGTGTCGTGCGTCTGTTTATGTCATTTTGGTTATATCGCCAAGTAGGGGGAGCTTTGGTGACCGGAGGCGGAACAGGGGGCGTGGTTGACGCTGTGAAAATATGCCATTGGCCAAATCAAGTTTATCTGAACAAAGAAACTGCACTCATTGAACTATATTTTTTCCACTTGATTTAAAATATTCATCAAATGACGATGGTTCCGAGAATACTCCCAGGAGATTGCTGTTCCTAAACACCAATGTTGTAGTCGCCATTTGCTTTCTATGACAATTTAGAAAAGGAGACTAATAACAGACTAAAACCCACACAAAAAATCACCACCGCAGCCAGGAATCGACTTGCGGCATTTGTTTAATTATCATATTTTACATTAAGGGTTATCTGTAATCAATCTACATTAAATCTTGCATACAGGTGTATTGAATAAAATACAGAGTTGCTTTGACTGTAAAATCACGTGTGACATTATCCAAACACCTATAAGTCTCCAAACAATCCTTTTTTGATGATGGTGAGGGATTTGCTTGCATACCGGCACTATTTTTTACACTCGTTGATACTTTTTATGCCGACTATCAAAAAGAGATATGGGTTTGAAGAATTGATGAGTGAGTATGACATGCACAGTTATAGACGCTTGCTGGAAAGGATGCGGTGATGCGATTTTGACTACCGTATTTACTAACATACACATAGCTTTATATTATAAAGCGCACGTGTTAAATAGGATTTTAATGTGGGCGGGGCATTTATGGTATTTTTTCCTTGTTTGCTTTGTGTTCTTGTTTATAGTCCAAACTGGCTTTAAAAACCTTTAAAATACAATCAACATACTGCTAATTAGACAAGTATCAAGCTTTCTCCTGAGGTTTTGTAATTCAAATTTCATATAGTAAAATGAAACAGATACACTTATTCCTTGCTGTTTTATGGGAGCCGGTTTATAGAATAGCGCCCAAAAATATAAAATTTATCAAAGTCTTCCTTGAATTCATGTACAAAATGTAATAATTATCTGGTCAAAAGGTTTTAGGAAAAATGACTATAATATTAAACTATATGACCCATTTTATGTTTGTTTGTTGTTTATGGAGTTTTCCGTCCCGGTAACAGCATTTCGGTTATTTGAGACGGTGTCTACATAAAGCAGATATAGTGCTGCCTTCGCTGTGAACCCATGCCGTGAACAAATGGTATGCTACCACACCCAGTCAAAATTATCCTGACACCAGGTCAACCAGTCGTATAAGTACCCTTATATTTGCTAGAGCGTTAGCAGGAGAGCTATACCACTACCATTTTTAACGACTATTATATATTGCTGCAAGGGATCGAACCCAGGGCCTCCGCACCTGGAGCCGACGCTCTACCGATTGCGCTTCCAGGTTCGGTGTCCATTTCTTATGTTCAAAACTCTGTTTGGAAATGATAAGATAACTTTCATGTCAAACGCTAAGTTAACTTAAAAAGTGTAATCATCCTATATTATACATGTATATCTTCATATTCTTTTTCGCAATGTTACATGTTTACATGCATATTCATGCAAAACCTTTTACAAGAAACTATGTTGAGTAAATACAAATCAATCGGAAACGAGTTTAACACTATTTTTAGAAAAGTAAAACCATCACCAGTGTGATAACTCGGCTGAAAACATGTGCACAATGTATTTTAAACAGTGCCAGGCACAAAACACCCCTAAATAACAATTCCATGCATAATAAGCTAAGTCCATTTATGCGTTCTTGGCACAAAACTCGTTTACATAAAAAGGTGACAGCAAACAGATATCACAAATTAACCTTATCCCACAACTTGAAGAATACAACGCGACAAATTTAAGTTACACTTTGAAATATCGTTTCCTTCAAATATAGACCCTAGCCATTTATAAATGCCAATAGAGTTCATTATAGATAGAAAGAGTAATATTTACAAAGACAAAGTGGCGAGAACTACACCAAAGTTGTTTATCTTCAAATAAAAGTGGTGTGGACTACAAACAGAAGTGGAGTTAAGCTACAAATGAAATTGGCGTGATTTACCAATAGAAATGGAATTAAGATACAAATGAAATTGGCGTGATGTAAGAAGTGGTGTTAAGATACTACTGAAATTGGCGTGATGTACAAACAGAACTGGAGACAAGCTTCAAGGGATGGGATTTGCCGGCATTTTTGCTTATACTGTGCGGCGACTTTTCTATCATTATAGCCGGCCGGTCTATTATACTGACACCGACGAGTCAGGCGTAATGCTGTCCCCTAAGCCCCGAGCGTTAGGAAGGAAGCCACTACTACCAACTTTAAAATCTTTGGTTTGACCCGGACGGGGTTTAAACCCGCGACCTCCTGATCCGCAAGCCGTCGCTCTTCCTCTTGAGCTATTGCGGCCCGTATAAGATAAGATACAAATGAAATTGGCGTGATCTATAAATAGAAGTGGAGATAAGCTACAAATAAAAATGGCATTGACTGCAAATATTTGTGGAATTCTCTGCAACTAGAATTGATAGCATTGTTTACAAAAACGTGATGCTATTAACTGTCAGCGGAAATGACGTACATATCAACCGTAAGTGGTTTTCACTATACTTGTGTTCGGTGCTAACTACGAATTGAAGTGGTTTTCACTATAAAGGAAAATGTAAAGCACCATTAGAATTAATTTTTACTGCATATCAATAACTTGTATGATACAAGTGATGCACGAAAAGTTTAACTACGGATAAACTGCAAATGATGATGATGTAAACAACAAAAATGGCGTTATATACAATGAATTTGAATTTACCTATAAACAGAAGTGGTGGGATTTATTAACTATAAATAGAAATGACGTAAATTACTAATGGTATCGGCATAGCCAATTTGAGAAGGTTTTAATTTATTACTTTGTGTCGTTTACAGCCAATAAAAGTGTTGTTAATTAAAAAGTAAATTCGCGTTCTAGTCAAATAGTTGTGACGTTAAAATACAAAGGTTACGATAACTAGTGAAAGGTTTAGAGTAAACTAGAATTGGAAAATGTTGTTTAACTATAAAATGAAGGTTTCGGCAAACACAAGTAATACTACAAATGGAAGCGATGTAAATTTTAAAAGACGTTGACTAGGAGGTGAATTAAACTACATTAGAAGGTTGTCATTTACTATAAATAAACGTTTCTTAACATGTAATGATGTTAACTTTGTCATATATTCTTATTGATTAAACTATAAACGATAGAGGTGTCATCTTCAACCGGAAGTGACGTTTACCGTAAAGTGTAATGACGACTTGGTCCCTGCCCAGTTGATTCTCCGCAGAACACACATATTCGCCATAATCATCTTCCGTTACTGATCGAACCTGGAGACTCAATGTCCGTCTGTCTCCTTCGTGGCCAAAGGTCTGATGAAACAAAATGACAAAATTAGCCTCAGTCAGTAACCGCGTGGGTTCAAACCCTGGTATAGCCGAGGATATTTAGATGGGATGGTAGCCCATTCCAGCAGATTTGTGGGGAGCCAGATGTTCTACCCTAGACATTTGTCTATGGCCTTCTTCCTCCGTAAATAGCTGGACTTTTACAATAATGATTTTTTTTCTACGAGCAGTAAAATTCAAAGGTGTTATCCGAAGTTGGCCTATATCGAATACATGTAACAATATCTGTCCATTCATTTTTGCATAATATTTATTATTATTTATTATTTTGCATAGTATTTTTGCATAATGTCTGCAGAAACAAATCCTTCTTTTCTAAACGAAGACGATTTGTAACAATACCTCAATTATAAGTCAGTATATAACTCTTGAAAAATGACTTGTTCATTCTTTCCATTACATGTATTTCCAAATCTATAAATAGGCACGGTTAGGATTTCTGCTATAAATAGACATCAATGTCTGAGCTGATTATGCGAATAATGAAATAACGTGATTTTAAAAGCAATTGGTCACGTGGTTTTTTAAGTCTTAAAAAGCTACATGTGCAGCGAGTCTGAAATAAAAACAATTCATGTTTGTAATGACGGTTCGGAAGTCCTATTTCTCTTGTCATATAGATGCAGGGCATCAATAATTAGCTCTGCTCAGGTAACAATAATTTTACTTGGTCTTTTAGGAAAATGTCTTTGGTCCAAAATGTCGAATGCCACCTTTAATGGCAAACAAAAAACAACACGCATATTGTTCTGAAGAATATAAGGAGGAGGTTGGGAACGGCGGAGGTTGTGATGATAATAATGATGATGTGATTGATGATGATGATGATGATGTTGACGAAGACGGCGATATTTATGAGTAATGCTGCTAATCTGATAATGGCGGGTGGTGATGGTGGTAGTATTGCTGCTGCTGCTGCTGCTGCTGCTACTGCTGCAGACGATGATAATGACTATGATGACGATGATGACGTTATTTCCACTTTTTACCTATTTTTACGGTATAATTATTATAAAAATGCAAGACGTACTATACCTGTATTTCGTAGCGCCAGCTAGTCTTGAGTTCCCCATCGTGATACCAGTTGAAAGTACCAGGTGGGTTGCCGATAGCCTGGCATTCTAGCACGGCCTGCTTGCCCAGTTCCTGTCCGATCCGGGTGTTGTGAGCAGACACGGTCGGAGGGTCTGAGAAAAAAAAAGCACGTGACACAACTAAGCTTTTGCAAACAGTGAAGGGGACACCTGTGTCCGAGCTTTTAGTATCCCTGATTTGTAACTCCTGAGCCCTTCGACGCGTGGGTTTCAAGTCCATGCAGGGGCGAGAGCTTTCATGTTGGGAGGTTAAACTTAAGGTGCACCGTTAAGAAAGAAAGAAAGAGGCAAACAGTTATGCTGCTGGGAGCAGTCTAATCATGATTTACAATTTTTGCTACTTAGCCCAATTCAGTTGGTTTTGTTACGTTCGTTGGTGCATTGTACATGGAGACTTAAGGAATTACAAAAAAGAATATTGAAAGGGTTTTTAACGAATCTATCAAGTAATGAGCGCATATGGTATCCGACTGTTTGGTTATATTTAATACATCTTACCCTAGGGATGGATCTAAGGGAGGAGGCGGTCTGGGGGGATGCATCCCTCCTACCATCCAGGTAAAAGAGTAGATGTGCGAAAACGTATATATGTAGGGTTAAAAATACTAAGTTTTTAAAGTATATTTTGTCTGTTTACTACTTAGGTTGAAGTTAGAGTCCCTTACTGTGTATATATATCGAGTATTTACTGCGATCAAGTCGAATGGATCTTGATGCGCAAAGCCTACCCCACCCCTCACCAAAATTTTCTGCATATGCCCCTGTCTTACCTATGTTCTCGGGACTTTGCATATTCCTGCATGAATTTGTATCTTAGTTTATGTAAATGCTGTCTTTAACATAACTCAGTTTAAAAGTAGCTAACTGCAGCGTGGCTCTGAAAAGAAATACATGTTTGTAATGACAATAGGGATTTGTTCTTTATATCACATGAATGCAGGACATCAATATTTGGTCCAAACTGTTGGATACCACGCTTAACAAAACCACTTACAATATACCACTACATTGACGGTTTTCTCGTCGGTGTCAACTTCGTTGCTTGCCTTACACGTGTAGTCGCCTGCATCTGTACGGGATACAACCTTGATTGTGAACAATTCCTCTGTCTGATTTGACAATACTGCAACACAAGTACACAAATACAAAGTCAGTTTGTTTATTATTCAATGTATTGGTACGTTTGTTAATAACCATTTTTAATTTCCTACTTATTCGATAAAAATAGCATGCACAGATAACAACATGTGTTGATACAGGCCTAACAGCAAACAGTATTTTCTGAACAGACGGCTTACAGTGGACATTGTTCAAAGTGGCGTAGCTGCCTGTACGCAGAATCCTTTCTTTGTCCCCAAAGAATGAAAACACAAGACGGTTAAATCTGCAATCCATATCTTATCCTAGTAGGGACAGGGGTGGATTCGGGGGGGGGGGGGGGGGGGGGATATTATTTGGTTGTTTGAGAAACAAAACTTGGGTCCAAACTTGGGACAGCAAGTACACAACTTTTTGATTCGTATTTCCCATTTTCGAAATAAAAGAAATGCTTTAGTTATCTCCCTTGCGGGAAAGGTATTTTTATATACTTAATATAAGAAATGTAATATAATAATATAGTCGAAACGAGGGAATAGATAAACGTACACAAGTCTCGAAAACAAAGACTTCAATGTTTACATTTGTCTTGACCACATACCTTTCCCTTCCCGAAACCATTGCACGCTAGGCCTAGGTATTCCGGTAACGTTACAGAACATACGGAGTTCTCTACCCTCAACGCTCTTCACCGTCGGAGAAACGGAAATCCTCGGTCTCACTATAATAGCAAAGGCAAAGGCCAAACGTTTTCAACAATATTAAACTGTTTGTATAAGGTTTTAAAGAGTTTAGACAGAGAATAGTGCAAAGCCAACAAACAGTTCTCAAATTGTGGTTTAGAAAAGTAATTGTTTCAACTGTTCTTATGTAAGTTGGATTGTAGAATAGTGAATTGTACTTTTCTACATAAAAAAGCATCAACAATAAAAACCTTGGTTTACTCGAAGTTTAGGATATCTGTCCAGGTCTGACTAGGTTTCAAAAACACATCTTAAGTAAAAACTAGTTGGTTTACTGGAAGCAAACGAGACAGGTCAAATTTTCAAAAGCTTCAGCAACAGTAAAAAACTTTGGTTAACTCAAATGTGACGATGTCTCTAAACCAAAAGCTATACCAAACAGCGATACTTCACTCGGAAGTTGACATTGCTTTCTAGGTCGTTAAAAGCTTAAAGTCTAACCAGCCACGTTGGTTCACTCGAAGTTGACAATTCCTAACGAACTGTACAGATTGACGACTTACCATAAACCAGAAGCTTCACCGTTTTCTTCTGCATCACAGGCTGTGTATTAATCTGGCACTGGTAGGCCCCTGCATCCTCCGCCCGGACCGTCGAGATTTGAAGGTTCCAAACGGTCGAGGAGGGTCGCGACACTGTTATCCGAGAATTGGTAGTGATCCGGTCAGTCCCAATGGTCAACAGCTGCATATCCGGGCTCATCCAGACAACCTGGATAGAGAATAGAACTACGTATGACATTATGCATGTAGAAGTTTAACGAACACAGAGAAATATATGCCCTTCAAAAACCAGTCTCGCTGCTGCGTAACTCTTAAGCGACGTAGTTCAAGTGGCTTCCATGTTGCGTGAAGAAGCAGCGTTTACTGTGGTTGGTGAACGGATGGTTGACCGTTGGAAAGCGCCGGCCTGCGTCAAAGTCGACAGACCTTATGACATAACAGCAGGTATTCAATCGTTCTCACTGTCTACATGTAGTGTGGTCGAGCGGTAAATTTGCATGAATTAATTATAGTGCAGTAAAGTTATTTCCGGCATTTGTTAAATGATTAGTATATTAAAGAAATAGAACGTCAATGAACTTCAACACTAGAGAAACCATTCGAATAAAACTTAACTTCAACCAGATATCAACAATTCACCAAGTCAAAAGAACAAACAAAACGATGTTTACCGGTTGGTGACTGGCTGCAGTCTGACGAATCCACGTAAAATATTACGTGGTTCCGAAAAAGGCGCTAAATAAATTACACTTCACTAATTGTAAATTAAATTGTAAACATGACTACACTAAATTAACACATTAATTTTATTAGCGAAAAAGGTATGTTTTGCACACTGCTACAAACAGTCTGTATTTAATGCAAATGCTTAACGCATGAATCGCTTTTACCTTCAAGATCCAGATATCTTGCCAAGTACACGTTTACGAATTTATGTGCATGATACTTTCTATTCTTGTATAAGGTGTTCCAAAGGGAATCCTGTATAGTTTATTAATGTTATACAATAGCGTCGTCATGCTAATATTTTGTCAACGATGATTGTTTACATTATATGCTGGGCAAACAATTTTTCGTTATCCAAATTTAATATACCCGGTACACCCGGAGAGTGCAAACACCTTCCTGTGCGGAAGTCTTCCAGCTGACCTGCAGTACGCCATTGGTTCTACACGGCGCGGAAGTCTTCCAGCTGACTTGCTGTATGCCAGTGGTTCTACACGGCGCGGAAGTCTTCCAGCTGACCTGCTGTACGCCATTGGTTCTACACAGTGCGGAAGTCTTCCAGCTGACTTGCTGTACGCCATTGGTTCTACACAGTTCGGAAGTCTTCCAGCTGACTTGCTGTACGCCATTGGTTCTACACAGTTCGGAAGTCTTCCAGCTGACTTGCTGTACGCCATTGGTTCTACACAGTTCGGAAGTCTTCCAGCTGACCTGCTGTACGCCAATGGTTCTACACAGTTCGGAAGTCTTCCAGCCGACTTGCTGTACGTCATTGGTTCTACACAGTTCGGAAATCTTCCAGCTGACCTCCTGTAAGCCATTAGTTCTACACAGTTCGGAAGTCTTCCAGCTGACTTGCTGTACGCCATTGGTTCTACACAGTACGGAAATCTTCCAGCTGACCTACTGTTCGCCATTGGTTCTACACAGTGCGGAAGTCTTCCAGCTGACCTGCTGAACGCCATTGGTTCTACACAGTGCGAAAGTCTTCCAGCTGTCCTGCTGTACGCCATTGGTTCTACACTGTGCAGAAGACTTCCAGCTGACTTGCTGTACGTCATTGGTTCTACACAGTTCGGAAGTCTTCCAGCCGACCTGCTGTACGCCATTGGTTCTACACAGTGCGGAAGTCTTCCAGCTGACTTGCTGTACGCCATTGGTTCTACACAGTGCGGAAGTCTTCCAGCTGACTTGCTGTACGCCATTGGTTCTACACAGTGTGGAAGTCTTCCACCCGACCTGCTGTACGCCATTGGTTCTACACAGTGCGGAAGTCTTCCAGCTGACTTGCTGTACGCCATTGGTTCTACACAGTTCGGAAGTCTTCCAGCTGACTTGCTGTACGCCATTGGTTCTACACAGTTCGGAAGTCTTCCAGCCGACCTGCTGTACGTCATTGGTTCTACACAGTTCGGAAGTCTTCCAGCTGACCTGCTGTACGCTATTGGTTCTACACAGTTCGGAAGTCTTCCAGCTGACCTGCTGTACGCCATTGGTTCTACGCAGTGCATATGTCTTCCAGCCGACCTGCTGTACGCCATTGGTTCTACACAGTTCGGAAGTCTTCCAGCTGACCTGCTGTATGCCATTGGTTCTACACAGTGCGGAAGTCTTCCAGCTGTCCTGCTGTTCGCCATTGGTTCTACACAGTTCGGAAGTCTTCCAGCCGACCTGCTGTACGCCAGTGATTCTACACAGTGCGGAAGTCTTCCAGCTGACTTGCTGTACGCCATTGGTTCTACACAGTGCGGAAGTCTTCCAGCCGACCTGCTGTACGCCAATTGTTCTACACAGACATGTGTCTCACTAACATTAAGCTTGATGTTGCCAATATGACCATTATAGCGCCAGCTTGTTTAAGCAAAACATTACCAACAAAAATAAACAAACAAACAACGACAACAAATATCCATATGTCGATTTTCCTTTCTAAAAGTCTACACATGTAAACCTTTATTTTTCATTAAGCATACAATTTGGGTATTTAATTAACACATCCACTAAACAAAACTTGATTAATTTATAAAGTGTTAGGAATGCCATTGTGTGCTGATTATATCAGCTGAACGCATTCTTTCGTCTTAAAATTAGATGATTACCCTTTTTATTTGAGAAAATGCATGTATCTTTTCCTGAAATCGATTCTATTCTTAAACATGCATTTTGAAAGACCCGAGACCACCATTCACAACAACTCGGCTATTTCCGAATTCTCTTTTTTGCAGAAATTGCTGAGGTGTTGCAACTGCCGATAGCATGTGCTTACTTTCCCATGTGTGTAAAATTCCCACGTTCTACAAAACATGCTCCTTATCAGTCTCTGATATATTGGAATAAGAGTCCTCAAAATGACATGCTTAGTTGACCTGTTTTACTTGTCTAATTGGAATTTGATACTTAAAGGCGCTGCACATGTCGCTTTGTTTAATGGAAGAAAATCACGTGATCATTTACATTTGAGGATAACGTTACATGATCATCCGGATAACCAGTCTTGATATCGGTATCCGGATAACCAGCCTTGATATCGATATCCAGATAACCAGCCTTGATATCGATATCCGGATAACCAGCCTTGATATCGATATCTGGATAACCAGTCTTGATATCGATATCCGGATAACCAGCCTTGATATCGATATCCGGATAACCAACCTTGATATCGATATCTGGATAACCAACCTTTATATCGATATCCGGATAACCAGCCTTGATATCGATATCCGGATAACCAACCTTGATATCGATATCTGGATAACCAACCTTGATATCGATATCCGGATAACCAGCCTTGATATCGATATCTGGATAACCAACCTTGATATCGGTATCCGGATAACCAGCCTTGATATCGATATCCAGATAACCAGCCTTGATATCGATATCCGGATAACCAGCCTTGATATCGATATCTGGATAACCAACCTTGATATCGATATCCGGATAACCAACCTTGATATCGATATCCGGACAACCAGCCTTGATACCGATATCCGGATAACCAATCTTGATATTGGTATCCGGATAACCAGCCTTGATATCGATATCCGGATAACCAGCCTTGATATCGATATCCAGATAACCAGTGTTGATATCGATATCCAGATAACCAGTGTTGATATCGATATCCGGATAACCAACCTTGATATCGATATCCGGATAACCAGCCTTGATATCGATATTCAGATAACCAACCTTGATATTGATATCCGGATAACCAGCCTTGATATCGATATCAGGATAACCAACCTTGATATCGATGTCTAATTTGAGCTGAGATCTCTGTCGTGCTAATTTACAAATTTGGAAAAAATGGACATATTTAAAGCGATATATTTCACACTTTGTACTGTATAGATGGTTATCGATTTTTCACCAAGGTGCGCGCGCACCTGTTTGTCCGCCATCTTTGTGGTAAGGTGAATCAACATATCAGTACCGTGAAAGCGCAGGTTTTTTTTAAATTGACCATTACAGGCAATGAAGACGATGATTAATTCTTGTAGTGTTGTGAAATGTCACAAAATATATAATCCGGATCAGAAATATTTATTTATCATTACCAGCCGTCAGTACAAACTAAGGGAAAAGGACGAGAGAACTTTCGGACGTCATACTTTCGCGCTTGAACGGAACATTCATTGTAGCTAAGCGTTTTTAAGTGTTTTGGATTGCATTAAAAGTCGAAAGAAAATATGTATACTATAATGTTAATTGCTATGTTGTTGTTTATTTTATTGTTTTTATTTAGATACAAATAATTAACAAACAATTAAGAAATATATTGCTTATTAACTGGTCCTAAATAAACTAAAAAGCAACCAACAGTATCGATAATTTCCATCAAGGTCAATTTTAGACAAAATGTTGTCATCAGTGACATAAAAATATGTATGTGCCCCTCAAGATGCTATATGCACAAAATGTACCCCCAGATATTTGAATTTGACCCTTGAAAATTTTGACTGAGGAGTCAATGACCATTGACGTTCAGCGTCTATAGAACGCCCTGTATTGGTTGTAATGTGGTATCCGACAATTTATTAATATTGTACCCATGTAACAACACATGTTACTAATATTCTTGGAAATTTATACATAATGCTCGAATAAACTTTAGTTAAAGTGAAGACTGTTATTACACTTACTTATTGTTCGACAGTGTGAATCTTAAAAATATCGCATTAAATGTCCATTATTTTTAAATAGGCACGTTGATGATTTCAAGTTATCTCAGTTAGGAAAAACCCTTTATGTAATGACAGGCAATGTGTTATGCTTTACTTTTTACATAGCTGTAAGAACAAGGTTGGGCGGTAAATTCAACCCCCGGTATTTACCAGTGGTATTTACTGGCATTTACCTGCTGGAAAATACTCCCCAACGTGGCAAATACTACTATTTTTACTTAAAACACTGCAGAAATCTTAATTTAGTTAACTTAAAATAATGTATAATCATATTGATAATTAAATTACTCAGATATTTTAATTAAAATTATTTTTTAACCTAAAATACACGTGAGAAAGTAATGCTAATCCACCTGCACCTGGCCTTTGACACTCAGGAAGCAAAGCCATATGGTCTAGACTATTAAAACAACAGGTTTCAGACAAGGGGCTGTAAATAGCCAGGGGCAACATGGGCAAAAATAAAATGTCATACATAACCCAGACAGTTTGTATTGGTACAATTAAATGGTTGTGTATTGAGTATGGCATGAGCTAGAGTGTCAACTGTATGGCTTCATTCCTGAGTAACGTTTTTAATTTCTCTTGTCATCACCACTTCTATAACTTCACTCCACACCATTACCAAGATACTATTCACCATAAAGCCAAAGGATCCAGCCCGGAATGTAAAACAGCATTTTGCGGGAACTTTACAAGCAAAAATCATTTATTTGAATGCATGAGAGAAAATTGTTTCGTCCAAACTGCCAGATACCAGCTCTAATAAAGTGTAAGAAACAAACTGTTTTCAGAACGAGCCGAAACTAGCTGTTACAACTAACTATTTAAAATGGTTTTGCTTTCACATTGACATTTGTCAATAAATAATAGCACATAGTGTTTTTATTTTTATCATTGTCCTATCTTTCAGCAAATTTTACAAACTTACATTATGTTAGAATAATAATTTCACAGAAAATTGAATTCAAGTTTCAGTACTTCTTTTAGAACCACACCATTTCTGAATTAAAAACAACACATTTTACGGTAAAAAATATTTAATGACAGTAAATTCATCGATCAATAAACAGGAAAAACAAAAGCAGACTGCTTAGGAAATTGGAGCATGTAATGGTATTCGATTACATATAATAAATATGACAACCATAACATGGGTTTTAAGGAACTTAAAGCAATGAAAAAATAGTATAACATGATGTAAAGAATTGAAAACAGTACACATAATAAATAACCCTGTTTTAAAACCAAAGTTTAGCAGTGCCCTTGTCCAAGCAGTTGCTGACTTGTAACTCCTCAGCCTCTCAATGCATGAGTTCGGGTCCTGGTCGTGGAGGTTTACCAGCTAACCTGCAATGCGCAGTGGTTCTACCCTGGCACAAGTCTAGGATCTAGCTCCACCAATATTTAATTAGATGTCGCACTTTGCTGAAACACTAGATAGTTCACTCTGTCTGGATATGCAATGTCCGACTGCAAGTCATCAGGCTGTCGTCGAAGACGAGTACGGATCAAAAGCAATCAAATTAGTCTTCTTCAAGTCCTTTTCACGCACAATAGCTCCAGTGTATTAATATAGTCCTATTGCACTTTGTAACCATTACACACGTCATCTTTCGCGAAAAAATCGGTTCAATCGTCGAATTGTAGGGACCTAAGCAGACATTAGTAAACAATGGCTTTACCACAAATATGGCGGACCGCATTGCATGCTGGGAAATGTGTGACGTCATACGATAACCATCTATAGCAATTGATGTAAGTCACTTTACCTAAACTAGATTAGATGTTTATGCAGCAATTATTCACAAATGTTACTACATGTATTCGTCAAATGCAACTTCATGGATACTACCCTTAATACCAATGACATTATTCCGTGAGTTTGCAGTCACAAACCCAAATTGATAAGATCTATAAAGAAATCGGTTGTTGTCAACTCTCTTTGGTACATTCGTGTGCCCTCATTATACAATGCTGCTGCTGCAGATGATGATGATGATGATGATGATGATGATGATGATGATGATGATGATGATGATGATGATGAGATGACGATAAGATGACGATGATGAGATGCGATAATAAGATTTAAAGACAATGCTTGTATCACTGTACTTTTATATAGATATAATATTCACATGTATTGAGTTTTCAAGAAACAGTATCGTGTTCCTAATGCCGCCATGTTTGTTTGTTACGGCATATCATTGCTTAATAGAAAAAAAATTGCCTCCCTTGATGGATTATATTTGGGGTAGTAGAAATAGTAGGTAGGTCCTTTTAGTTGGAATTCTTCGACTTTATCGTCGTTTGTTTGTTTATTGTTGTTGTTTGTTTGTTTTTTGTTGTTGTTGCTTTTTTGTTGTTGTTTTGTGTATGTGTTTTGTGTGTGTATGTGGTTGTTGTTCTTGTTTTTGAAGATAGTGACAGTCCACACATTTGCACAAATGTGAACTCTAAATATTTACCATACTTATGAAGACGTTTTATTTAAACAACAAAATGATCATGTTTTTTTATGATGGTTAACCTGGGTTTCAAAAGAAAAACATTATTGTTAACATATACTCAAAAGAGTTCAAGCATACAAAACGAATGTCTCTAATCTTGAAGTTACTTGCTCAGTAACAGAGACAAGCCGTGAGTTTGAAATTTTACCTTGTACAAGGCGGCATTCTCGAAATTAATGTGCTGAACCATACACGGCAAGATGGCCATCTCACGTTCGTTGACCTTGACCGTGATCTCCGCAGTGTCCATGAGAGGGCCATCAGAGACTACCAGTACACCTGCAAATAAAGTGGTTAAAGCATATGTATAGGATAGACCACGAGTAACCGATGTCTACGAGATTTAGAGGCGAGCGAAGCGAGCCGAGAAATCTCGTAGACAACGGTTACGAGTGGTCTATCTGACTTAGACCACACGAATGCAAAACCCCGAAATTCTCGTGCACAAAGCAATGTATCGCCTACACTTTACAAGCCGATATACAAAATTTGGTCACTCACAATTTGTGAATAAAAGTAGTCAGATGTATTTAAAGTTTTAGTAAAATGAGCGATGGATTTTGTTTAACGCAACTCTGCGAGTTAAACGATGTCACTATCACCGAGCTTGACTAGTTAGCGACTCAAGACATTTGGAATCAAAAACGAGTATTACTAAACGATTTGACTATGTAGAAGTTGCAACTGAAGAACAGTTGCAGCAACGCAGAATTCCAGTGAAAACAAGGAAACAAAATAGCTGGGCGATGTTGTGCTACAAAGAATGGGCTGAGTGGAGAAACACCCAAGCTGAAACACTTCTTGGTGACAGTGGCCTCGTTCCAGCGACTTCAGGCAATCAGTCTCTGTATTCCATGGATTACTGGTTATCTAGATTCATTAAAGAGTGTCGTCGAAAAAATGGTTCCCCTTACCCACCGAATACTTTGTACAACATTGCCGCATCTATTCAGCGAACTCTACGAGACGTACACGGTCGATCAGATGTGAACATGTTTGACTTTAAGGATAAACACTTCACTGAACAGCCGTATGAAAGAATTAACCAATCAAGGTAGGTATCAATGCATTTCATTAATCAGTCATTGAAATATTAAGTTTATTATTTTCATATTGTGTCAGTTGGATAATTTTATCATTTAGTGAGTAATTTTGTTGTAATTTTAGTTAGTCATTTAATCAAATTAAAAAAACTTGAGTAGTTTTAAAGTTAGTGTTATATTTTTGCCATTCGAAAAAAAAACACAACAGAAACAACAAACAAATGTTTCGGTGTTTTAATATAAAAAAAAAGTTTGCCCTTTCTGCAGTCAATTTGAAATTTCGTAAGCTAACAACATAATCATCATCATCAACAACAACAACAATAACAATAATAATAAAAAGTATTTTTGCTAATCGGTCAACGTAATATATAAGTCAGTTTTACTGTGTGTTTATTTAAAAAAAAGATGTTTAATTTTTGTGTATTTTAGGTGTAGGAATTCACAGAAATCGGGCGGATCCAGTGACAGATGAGGATAAGATGAAGTTGTGGGACACTGGTGTTATTGGTTACGCAAACGCAAAATCATTAAGCTACGCCGTGTTTCTTACAACTGTAAAATATTTGGTTTTAGAGGTGGCGATGAACATCGAAATCTAGATGCCAATCAGTATTCTTTTAGGATTGAAAATGGAAATAAAGTGCTTGTTTTCGAAGAAAGAAATAGTAAGAATGTTCAAGGTAGATTACATCAGAGGAAAGTTGAACCGAAATTAGTAAAGCAACATTCTATGGCTGGAAATCCCAGATATGTTGTTAGTTTATTTGAAACATACCTTGACAACATACCCAAATCAGGACCTTTTTACCGGAAACCATTACCACCAAAGCTCACTAGATCAATTGTATTCTCTAGCCAATGTGTAGGCGTCAATACGATTTCTAAGTATATGAAAGATATGTTTACAGAGGCTGGAATAGATACGGAGGGACGAAACATCAGAAACCACTCCGGGTCATCATGGGTAGAAGCGGTCATCGCAGCACAGAGGTTTGAGATTATAAACGGCCTTCCGAGGTGCTACAAAAGGCTATAAGCGATGTCGTTCAGCCTCCGCTACCTGCCAAATTACCGAAACGCGAACAAACGGCAACAGTTACATGTACATCTTAGACAGAAAATCGGATCGAACAACCTTCTGTGTATAACAATCCAAATACATATGTTGAAGTTCAACTGTAGTTATTGTTAAAAATGGTCAAAAAATATCTGTAAGTTTACAAAATTTTGAAGGCTTATTAACGTGCGGTGAAATATTGAATAACAATGGAAATGTATTGCATACAGTTAGCATTTACCTTTTGCATTGTTGAAACGTGTTAATATTAAATATTGCAATCTTGTTACCATGTATTGAAAATGAAACAAAGTACACGTTGTACATTGTATGTTTATTTAGTTTTGTATGCTTAAATGTCCACTTCGTACTATTATGACAAATATGTTTCGATAGCACAGTATTACACTAAGCTATCGGCCGTTTATTTATTAACATGAGATAGTAAACGAGATGCACGTGCATCACGAACCTTCGTAGACAACGCCAAAGAGTTGTCTACGGGATTTAGTCAACGGTAATACTGGCCACTGATTGGCCAGTGGGCGGTAGCTGTGGTCTAACAATCAAAATCACATTGGCCATGAAAACAGTATTACAAGAGCTGTTAAAAGGTGCAGGGGCGGATCAAGAAAATGTTGGGGGTGGGGTGGGGGCAGTGTATTAATCAAGATCCATTCCACTTGAATCACCCGCAATGTACTATATATAACGCCAGCTCGTATTCTCTTATTTTAGCCCTTGACAATGGTCAATTGTTACAACTTTTCCTAAATATGTTTCCAATTAAAATTCAGGTTAAATTAAACGTACTAAAACACACTGGCAATCGGCCTGATATCGGTAACTTATTTTTCAGTCTCGCTTTTTCTGTTGACACTTTGATGATGGTTTGATTGCTGTGTTTCTGCTGCTACCAGAATCGGTTTGAATTCAGGGACATATATGTTGTTTTTTTCCATGTCGTTTTCGGAAGTTTTAACAAAAGTTGGAACGTTTAGAAGTGTAACTCCATATACCTGTGGGAAATTATACCAACTCAGGATTGTGCAGTGAAGAAAGAAATAGGGACCTGACACTAGTTAATACAAACATTTATTTAATTAGTTCAGGAAAAGTAAATGGCGAGCTCACTATATTTTTTCCTGGACAGGTTTCATAAATTGTTGTAACGATTGTCAGATTCTTTTTATCACCTGATTTTAATTGCCTTTTTTTTACGAAATGTTAACAACGATGCTTGGTGAAAAAGTGGTATGAGAACATTTGCATTATGATGACGACGATGACGTCATCAATCAACAAACTGTATTATACTAGTGTAGATATTTAATGTATGTATTGACTGGAAAACAACGGGAATTGTGTGATAAATATCCATCACAACACCATATTCATGCTAATGGCAAACTCCAGCTCTGACTGTTTGATGGTAGACTCTAGACAAGTGAACCGTATACCTGATGGGAAATTATACCCAACCAGAATTGTGCAATGATCCGTATACCTGGTGAGAAATTATACCCAACCAGAATTGTGCAATAAACCGTATACCTGGTGAGAAATTATACCCAACCAGAATTGTGCAATGAACCGTATACCTGGTGAGAAATTATACCCAACCAGAATTGTGTAATGAACCGTATACCTGGTAAGAAATTATACCCAACCAGAATTGTGCAATGAACCGTATACCTGGTGAGAAATTATACCCAACCAGAATTGTGCAATGAACCGTATACCTGGTGAGAAATTATACCCAACCAGAATTGTGTAATAAACCGTATACCTGGTGAGAAATTATACCCAACCAGAATTGTGCAATGAACCGTATACCTGGTGAGAAATTATATTCAACCAGAATTGTGTAATGAACCGTATACCTGGTAAGAAATTATACCCAACCAGAATTGTGTAATGAACCGTATACCTGGTGAGAAATTATACCCAACCAGAATTGTGCAATGAACCGTATACCTGGTGAGAAATTATACCCAACCAGAATTGTGCAATGAACCGTATACCTGGTGGGAAATTATACCCAACCAGAATTGTGTAATGAACCGTATACCTGGTAAGAAATTATACCCAACCAGAATTGTGCAATGAACCGTATACCTGGTGAGAAATTATACCCAACCAGAATTGTGCAATGAACCGTATACCTGATGAGAAATTATACCCAACCAGAATTGTGCAATGAACCGTATACCTGGTGAGAAATTATACCAAACCAGAATTGTGTAATGAACCGTATACCTGGTAAGAAATTATACCCAACCATTATTGTGCAATGAACCGTATACCTGGTGAGAAATTATACCCAACCAGAATTGTGCAATGAACCGTATACCTGGTGAGAAATTATACCCAACCAGAATTGTGCAATGAACCGTATACCTGGTGAGAAATTATACCCAACCAGAATTGTGCAATGAACCGTATACCTGGTGAGAAATTATACCCAACCAGAATTGTGCAATGAACCGTATACCTGGTGAGAAATTATACCCAACCAGAATTGTGCAATGAACCGTATACCTGGTGAGAAATAAAACCCAACCAGAATTGTGCAATGAACCGTATACCTGGTGAGAAATTATACCCAACCAGAATTGTGCAATGAACCGTATACCTGGTGAGAAATTATACCCAACCAGAATTGTGCAATGAACCGTATACCTGGTGAGAAATTATACCCAACCAGAATTGTGTAATAAACCGTATACCTGGTGAGAAATTATACCCAACCAGAATTGTGCAATGAACCGTATACCTGGTGAGAAATTATATTCAACCAGAATTGTGTAATGAACCGTATACCTGGTAAGAAATTATACCCAACCAGAATTGTGTAATGAACGATATACCTGGTGAGAAATTATACCCAACCAGAATTGTGCAATGAACCGTATACCTGGTGAGAAATTATACCCAACCAGAATTGTGCAATGAACCGTATACCTGGTGGGAAATTATACCCAACCAGAATTGTGTAATGAACCGTATACCTGGTAAGAAATTATACCCAACCAGAATTGTGCAATGAACCGTATACCTGGTGAGAAATTATACCCAACCAGAATTGTGCAATGAACCGTATACCTGGTGAGAAATTATACCCAACCAGAATTGTGCAATGAACCGTATACCTGGTGAGAAATTATACCCAACCAGAATTGTGTAATGAACCGTATACCTGGTAAGAAATTATACCCAACCATTATTGTGCAATGAACCGTATACCTGGTGAGAAATTATACCCAACCAGAATTGTGCAATGAACCGTATACCTGGTGAGAAATTATACCCAACCAGAATTGTGCAATGAACCGTATACCTGGTGAGAAATTATACCCAACCAAAATTGTGCAATGAACCGTTTACCTGGTGAGAAATAAAACCCAACCAGAATTGTGCAATGAACCGTATACCTGGTGAGAAATTATACCCAACCAGAATTGTGCAATGAACCGTATACCTGGTGAGAAATTATACCCAACCAGAATTGTGCAATGAACCGTATACCTGGTGAGAAATTATATCCAACCAGAATTGTGCAATGAACCGTATACCTGGTGAGAAATTATACCCAACCAAAATTGTGCAATGAACCGTATACCTGGTGAGAAATTATATCCAACCAGAATTGTGCAATGAACCGTATACCTGGTGGGAAATTATACCCAACCAGAATTGTGCAATGAACCGTATACCTGGTGAGAAATTATATCCAACCAGAATTGTGCAATGAACCGTATACCTGGTAAGAAATTATACCCAACCAAAATTGTGCAATGAACCGTATACCTGGTGGGAAATTATACCCAACCAGAATTGTGCAATAAACCGTATACCTGGTGAGAAATAAAACCCAACCAGAATTGTGCAATGAACCGTATACCTGGTGAGAAATTATACCCAACCAGAATTGTGCAATGAACCGTATACCTGGTGGGAAATTATACCCAACCAGAATTGTGCAATGAACCGTTTACCTGGTGGGAAATTATACCCAACCAGAATTGTGCAATGAACCGTATACCTGGTGGGAAATTATACCCAACCAGAATTGTGCAATGAACCGTATACCTGGTGAGAAATTATACCCAACCAGAATTGTGTAATGAACCGTATACCTGGTGAGAAATTATACCCAACCAGAATTGTGCAATGAACCGTTTACCTGGTGGGAAATTATACCCAACCAGAATTGTGCAATGAACCGTATACCTGGTGAGAAATTATACCCAACCAAAATTGTACAAAGAACCGTATACCTGGTGAGAAATTATACCCAACCAGAATTGTGCAATGAACCGTATACCTGGTGAGAAATTATACCCAACCAGAATTGTGAAATGAACCGTATACCTGGTGAGAAATTATACCCAACCAGAATTGTGCAATGAACCGTATAACTGGTGAGAAATTATACCCAACCAGAATTGTGCAATGAACCGTATACCTGGTGAGAAATTATACCCAACCAGAATTGTGAAATGAACCGTATACCTGGTGAGAAATTATACCCAACCAGAATTGTGCAATGAACCGTATACCTGGTGAGAAATTATACCCAGCGAGAATTGTGAAATGAACCTTATACCTGGTGAGAAATTATACCCAACCAGAATTGTGCAATGAACCGTATACCTGGTAAGAAATAAAACCCAGTCAAAATTTTGTTATGAACCGTATACCTGGTGGGAAATTATATCCAACCAGAATTGTGCAATGAACTGTATACCTGGTGGGAAATTATATCCAACCAGAATTGTGCAATGAACCGTATTCCTGGTGAGAAATTATATCCAACCAGAATTGTGCAATGAACCGTATTCCTGGTGAGAAATTATATCCAACCAGAATTGTGCAATGAACCGTATTCCTGGTGAGAAATTATACCCAACCAGAATTGTGCAATGAACCGTATAACTGGTGAGAAATTATACCCAACCAGAATTGTGAAATGAACCGTATACCTGGTGAGAAATTATACCCAACCAGAATTGTGCAATGAACCGTTTACCTGGTGAGAAATTATACCCAGCGAGAATTGTACAATTAAGAAATAAATCACTTTCCATAAAAGCAAAACGCCTTTGTCTTTAGAAAAACTAATTCACATCCTAGTAATACAGATTAATAAAACAGTAAAGGCAAAAGTTGCACAGCTTTAGATCAAATATAATGAACTTATTTTTAACGCGGAGTAGGGACATTATTTAACTGTGTACTTAACCGTAAAAGTAGTGTCCGGAAGATTCTACTATTTTTGCTCTCTATGCAACAATAAATTAATGTTATCTGAGAAGATCCCGAGAAATGCTGTTTATTGGTGCCCTACATCCATGTGACAATCAAAGCATTACACCTATTTGTCATAACAAAAAGGTATCTCTTATCTGAGCGACGCTGCACAGTTAGCTACTTTTAAACTGAGAAAACCACGTGATCAATACTTTTGCTCTGACGTCGATATCTATTTTTGGCTGAAATCCCCATCGTGCTTATTTATAGATTTGGAAAGAATGGACATTTAAGAGTGATTTTTTTCGCAATGTGTATTGTCTAACAGTATATTAGTAACTACATGTACTTCCACTATATAAAAAGTCATACATCGTTACTCAATGCCTAAATTGACAAAATACCTAATTACATACACACGCTTTCTGCATTATCTTTTTATATTGACTTACTTTCATAGCATTGTATAATGTTGTAAAGTTAAATAATTGCAGTTGGATTATTTCTGTGAGGAGCTTGTAGCACAATGAGAAAGTTTTGTACTAACTTATCCACTTTTAAAGGTGGTATCCAACAGTTTGAACCAAATTTAATTACTCAAACAACCCAAAAATATTGTTACTTGAAGCTGCTGATTATTGCTGCCTTATACCTGTGTGCAAAGTTAAGCATACCGCTCGATTCGTCATTACAAACATGTATTTCCTGTCTGTGCCACGATGGACAAGTAGGTGTTTTCAAACTGAGAAAATTACGTGACCATTTACTTTTTAAATCACATGATATAGTCGTCCGGAATATGACATTGATGCCTATTTTGTGCAGAAATTCCCAATTTATAGATTCGAAAAGAAAGAACATTAAGAGCGATTTATTTGACGGTCTGTACTGTTTAACAACTGAGCTTTTGTTTAAATTCGTTATACTTAGATTTTAAACACATGTTTATGAGGAAGTATGCACCAATTCCGCAAGGCATGGGTAAGATGGTGTTGCACATTATTGTTGTTGCTGTAATTGCTGTTGCTGTTCTCACTGTTACCGAAGTTTAGTAATAAAACCTTTATATACGGATTATTAACAGATATTCTGATGTAATGACGTACATATTTTGTAATACAACAAATCTTCTATAACATTCATTGGCTAGAAATAAACAAAATTACAATGTTTCTATTTTCTCTACAGCCAAATACCAGCTCCATTCGCAAATGATTCGTACCAGGCTTGGCAAAAACAGCACCGTACAAGTTAGCCATCGCAAGACAATTAAGTAAACAAAACTGACATTTCTATCAACTTACCGACTTAATGGTCGAGATAAAGTTCCGCCAACTCAAGTTTGAAGAAAAACATCAGTTCAGTGTCTCACATGCTGATTTATGTTTCAGAATGATTATACAAAAAAGTAAAAGAATGCACATTGTATCAAAAAGGAGTCTGGCCAGCAATTAAATTCTTAGCATTGTCCATCCAACACTGTGCCCATTTAAAAAAACAGACGCACAAAATGGAAAAAAGTAAAGAAAATGTTAAAACACACTGCCAGTGACAATCAAGTAAATTTGATTATCTTTGTACTGCTTTGTCTGTTTTAGTTTTAGTTCACTATAACGGCGTCTAGCAATTTAAATGGAGGAAAACCCCAGACAAATATCTGAGCAGAAAAATCGGCACCGAGTGGTCAGCTGGTTGACCTTCTCACAATAAGTCCTTAGCTCCCAAACGGGACTCGAACCCACGCGGTGACAAGCTAAGCAGTCAGAGGAGTTACGAATCGGCGATTTCATAAACAGCTGGGTAATTAGTTCGGATGTCGGTATATTTTAGCTGAAATCTTCATCGTACTATTTATACATTTGGAAATAGTATGCATTTAAAGCTACATATTTCACGATTAGTATTATCAAACACGTTAATTTTATAAATAGCCTTTAGTTAAACTGAGATATGAGTTTATGCAACAAATAAAAAAAATCACCAGAACCAGGACTGTTATGTTACATGTATAAGATATTGGAAAACTGTCGGATACCACCTTTAAGAGATGATTTGAAACTTTGACTGATTGTGCCAAAGCAACTTGAGGGCGAATTCAAACATTTACTTAAAGGTGATATCCACCAGATTGCTTATTTCAAATACAATTAACAAAGTCTTGTCATGTTTTGGGGAATTTATGTATAGACTCATGCTTTAGCTTAAATGAAGACGATTTTGAGTAAACAAAACTGACATTTCTATCAACTTACCGACTTAATGGTCGAGATTAAGTCTCGAAAACTCAAGTTTGAAGAAAAGCATCAGTTCAGTGTCTCACGTGCTGATTTATGTTTCAGAAGGATTATACAAAACGTAAAAGAATGCACATTTAATCGAAAAGGAGTCTGGCCAGCAATTAAATTCTTAGCATTGTCTACCCAACTCTATATATTGTTGTATAACAACTCCAGCTGTCTATGTAATCGCCAATTTGTAACTCCTCTGACGGCTTTGCTTGTTTTTGAGACGGTCTTTCAGCTGACCACTCGGTGCCAATGGTTCTGCCCAGACACTTGTCTGGGGTTTTCCTCCATTTAAATTATCGTGAATAATTCGCTCTGAATGTTCATTCTGTCCAAACACAACGGGACGGAAGAGTAATGTAACGACCACAGAGGTACATTGAATATGATTTACTGCGGCTGGTGTATGTATGGGTGACCGTTGGAGAGCGCCGGCCTGCGGTACAATTATCTGGTAAGGTTTGCAAATTATTTGAAAGATGTTAATTTTACAGTCGCTCAGATTGTTACTGATCATGCTATATAAACTTTCCCAAACTTGTATACATTTCTTATCACCAAGGCGTATTTTACCAAAGCAGTCAACAGATGAAATTCACTTTAAAAGCAAGTATTTTTAAGCTTACATGTATGTGTTTTAACAACTCTACGCTTTTACCTGGTTGTTTGGGTGGGGTGGGGGTGCATCCCCATCTCCCTCCCTCTGGATACATCCCTGAATTATGTTTTAATCAGATAAGAAATTTGGAAAGTAATGCTTTTTTATAATTTAACTATAACGCAGTGTTGGTTTCTCTTTATGAAATAAAATTATGCTTTAAACGCATATTGTATAATATTAGTTTCAAAAGATAAACTGATTTTTTTCTAATATTTTTAGTTACACTTATCTATCCTTCCTTATTATTTATTAGAAGAACTTGTTACTGTACTTGAACATTAAAAATAAAATATTGTTAATTAACTTCTTATGACAACCCAAATATAATAAAATTAAATAATTGAATCATTACAAAAACGTCATTTTTTTCAAGAATAAAAAAATAAAAAGGAAATTGAATGTTAATTCGACCTTGACAGTTATTTCCCTATTATGTCTCAGCTTTAGAAAAATATGAAAATTAGTTAACATATTTGCATATCATGAATACTGGATCTGTGTTCATGTAAATGACTTTTTTTGTGATTTCTGGCGAAAATACCGTTTTTCTTTGGGGCGATATGTGTTAACATTGAAACACGCTTGATGAGTCAAGGTTATAAATATCAATAAAATGAATAAATAAAATGGCCACACACACTCGCGCGCATGCGCGTTCACACACAAGCAAGTTACGCACGCTTATGTAACATTATTGTCTTACTTTATAGTTATTTTGATTCGTTATGTCCTGCGAGGAAATTTACGTATGTGACCGACAAAACAACTTTTTATTTACACGTGTATTTCCTATAGTTCGTCTGACAGATGGCAGAAAACAGTCTAAATGCCTAAACTGTTACTTTTCTAATCCATATTCACACTTGTAAAATTGTCATTGTTGGAGAGTAGGCCTAGTGAGGATTTACCGAGGGTGGCATATACATATCCGTTAAAAAAATAATATCGCTTCTCAAAGCTGTGACGTCACCCCATCAACATTTCCAAAACCAATTATAAATATAAGGGTTGCCGTTCTTGACGATCTTATGAAGTCGCGCAACAATGTTTACTTATTACAACACAAGTTATTTACTTATTACAACACAAGTGTTATTGTTCTTTAAGTATTTGACACTTTGTGCCAGAAAAACGTCAATGTATGGTATACTAAAAAGACGATGTTGATGTTGTTGATGATGATGATGATGATGATGATGATGATGATGATGATAATGATGATGAAGATGGTGATGATGATGGTGATGATGACGATGATGATCATGATGACGACGATGGTGATGATGATGATGATGAGGAGGTTGATGCTTTTGCTGCTGCTGCTGATGATGATGATGATGACGACGATGACGATAATGACGATGACGGCGATACGACGATGCTGATGATGACGATGACGATGATGAAGACGAAGATGATGATGATGATGATGATGATGACTATGTAGATGATGATGACGATGATGATGATGATGATGATGATGATGATGATGATGATGATGATGATGATGATGATGATGATGAAGACTATGATGATGATGACGATGATGGTGGTGGTGGTTGTGGTGGTGGTGGATGTAGTGTTGCGTTATAACAGTGCAAGCTGTTACCGACATCTCGAATGTTTTTATTAGATTATTTTTATATAGAAATGGAAATTTCATGCACAGGAATGTGCCGCATACCTCTGCCAGGGTGCATTCATTTTTTACATTAATCTGGAGGCATGCTTATAATGACAACAAGACGGCTGATAGCAACTTTGATTTACTGTTGCCAGAGCAATTGCCAGAGCAAATTATTTTCCAGGAATATAAGGTAATGTCGACTAGAAGATTATTTGCAATAAATACATTTTCAAATATAAATATGTTGTTAAAAAGCGCAACTTTATTGATAAATGTATAATAAGTATAATTATCAGTTGAATATATCTTAGAGTTATTACAACAAATAAACATGTACGGTCACATAACACTAAATTACTCACTTTTTAAATTGCCACTTAATTGGTTACTTTTAAAACTGTCACCAAATCGTTAAGAATTTTTAAAAAATGTCACTTAAATGGTATCCAAGAGACGTTCATATCTTGATTGTTTATCTGCTTAATTACCATTTCCTATTTTTAAGGTGGTATCCGACAGTTTGGACCAAAATTATTTGTATTAAACATCATAATTAAACTTTGTAACCTGAGCAGATCTCGCCATATACTGTTTATTGATGTCCTAAGCCGTAACACCACAATTGTCATTTCAAACATGTATTTCCTATCTGAGCCACGCTGCACAGTTAGCAATTTTTAAAGAAAAAAACGTGGCTATTTATGTTTTAGCTCATCACGTCATCCGCTGTCTATTTTTAGCAGGAATCCAAGTCGTTCTTTTTGATAGATTTGAAAATAAAGAACGTTTATGTGTTGATGAACTAGATTTTTGTGCGGAAATTGAAAAATTGCGATACTGTTGAAAATCGTCAAAGCTTAGACTAACGTATGATTTTTTTTCTCTGCAGAAATTATGTACAAATGCCCCAAACAGAAGTCGGATATTGTTGCATATATTAGGTACAGGCAAACTGTCGTATACCAGCGTTAAAACTTACCCCAAATACCCGTATTAAATGAGCTATACTTCCCATCAATAAACGAAACATCAGCTTACACAAAAATATAATAAGGACAGTGACATTAACGGATAGTCTCCCCTTAATAATAATCCCCAAATGCAATTAGGTCTTTTCATTTGTGTTGCTCGGTTTTTATGCTTGTGCGTTATGGAAATTTATGTTGACTTTTCTCCCTTTCTTGTGATACCCAGGCTAAATATCATTAACAAACACTTCCATTTTCATTTTTAAATGGCATATCTCTGTAAGTATTTAAATGCATTTTAAGCTTAAATTTATGCAAAAGTACGAAATTTCACTGTTCGTATTTGTAATATCTACAATAGAACAGGCGATTAAGTCCAAGAATTCCAACTAAAAGAACCTACATACTATCACAAACCTCGATACTAACAAAATATCCCTACTTTCATTAACATCACCTCTATTCCAGAATTTCAATTGTTTGACCGAACTTAACATAGTAATATATAAAACAAATTGTACAGATCCTCATTTTGTACATGTACATGTACATGAGTGTTAATAAAGTATTTATTTGCCTGTCCGTCTGTCTGTCTGTCTGTCTGTCTGTCTGTCTGTCTGTCTGTCTGTCTGTCTGTCTGTCTGTCTGTCTGTCTGTCTGTCTGTCTGTCTGTCTGTCTGGAATATCTCGGACATTAACTAACAAGGGAGACAATTTCCATTTCACGAATGTACCCCTTTGTGTATACCCAATTTGAATGCCCCATCTAATTCTTGGCTCCCAATTAAAATACCAGTTCCCTCAACAAGGCTGGAGATATAATTATCAAGGAACCTAGTATTCTCTTCTTACAGAACATTTCAAGAAAACATACATTCCCGTCATGCAAATTGTGTTTTAAGATTGTCATCTTAGCTTGCAGTTAGTTTCCTAGAGAATCGTCCGCAGTAGGCGGTTATTAGGTTCTGGGAATTATATTCGGATTCATCCGCAGATGGTATCTTCAGCAAGTGAGATAAATATTCAATATACAATAATCCCTTTTCCTCTAACAAGTACAATATGTGGATTCTACATAATGCCATATCACGACGTGTATTTAGAATACTGGCACAATTTAATAAAGAAATACAATAACAACATAATATGTAGAATACAGAATATACACTACCTTTTTGTATTGTTTTGTTATGTATGTAAATGTGGCGACACACACATTGCTGTAAGTTTTTCTGAGAAGCTCAATTCCTGCCGAAGACCTTGCCTAAACTTTTGCTCCAGGAATTTAGATTAAATAATCTAGTATCAAAAGTTATATATTTTTATGCAATTCTTACATGTTATTCTCATATTTTTATATTCTAGTGGTTGCTAAATTCGTTTATATATAGTAAACTTAAAACTTTGTTGTAATTATTAACCTTTCAAAAAGTATTTTAAGCGAAAGAATGAAATAACGGAAATTTCAGAATAAATAATTAGACAAGAATTTTGAAGCGTATCACAATTTCGTCTAAATAAATTTACAATTAACGGAATATTCTGACCCGATATTCAATAAATGTAAGTGGAAAATGGCGACACCTTTAAGGGGGGTATCCGACAGTTTGCCTATATCAAAGGCATGCTACAATATTTTTTCCACTGTTTCAGGGATTTTAGGCAAAATTTCTGCATAGATTCATAATTAAGTTTCATTAAAAACACTAACTATAGCGTTGGACAGAACAAATTGCGAAAAAATACACTCTACCTTTCATCCTCTACAAATCTATAAATAAGCACGTGAGTGATCTCTGCCCTTTAAAGTAACAAGTACTTATTTGGTTATTTAAAAGGAAAACAAACAGGTCCAACCCGACGGATATCACATATAAACAAAATTACATACACGTGTATATAACTTACATGCATTGAACTAACATCAATCATCCCTCTAATGTCTTATTTGTTAAGAATTTTTTGTTGAAGAACATTTGCCTTATTTTTACGTTGATTGATGCTGTTAGTGCTTTTTCTCCTTTTTGTAAAACTAATTAAGGATGAACAATACGAAAAACACGTGCTTACTTTAAAGGTGGTATTCGACAGTTTGGACCAAACATTGTTTCTCAAATAACGAAATAAAACATTGTAACCTGAAAAAGGTCCTGCAAAATGCTTTTCATTGATATCCTAGATCTTTATGAACAGCGAAGCATAAACCCCCTCTCGTCACTGCATACAGGAATTTCCTATCTGAGCAACGCTGCAGAGATAGCTATTTTTAAGCAAAAAAAACAACAACCCACAAACAACACCCCCCCCCCCCCCCAAAAAAAAAAAAAAAAAAAAAACACAACCCCACCCCCCACCCCCCACCCCCACCCCCCACCACCACCACCCACAAAAACACACACAAAAAACACAAAAAAAAAACACAAAAAAAACCCTGACAACTTACTTCTGAGACGAACTATTATTGTCATCCTGGTAATCCGCTCTGACGTCGATATCTGTTTTTAGCTAAGATCCCTACCATGTTTATTTACAGATTTGCGAAAAATAAAAGTTTGAAGTGCCATTTGTCGCGACTGGTACTGACAACAAATGAAGGTAGTGTTCAGATAGTGTTACGTGTATTTACAGGCAAACTGCGGAATACTACCTTTAAACCTTTTTCGTGCATACATTGCCAAATAGCGCAGATCCCAATCAGCCAACCTCAACCGTAAGCTGTCTCAAAACAATGTGAACCTTTTGCTGAATCCAACAATGCAATTCCACTCGTATATATACGTAACATGCTGTTTCCAATTTTCGGCCCTTCAACACGATAATCTCTTATATACAATTGTCATTTTAACATTTTGAAAACAAACTATAACAATTAAGCAGTTCAGAGTGTTGATTACTTTAATACATACATTTTATTTAACTGGAGTATTATGTTCGTAGAGATTTTTTTTTCAAAATTAAATCAGATACTAGTTGTACACAATTATATATAAAACTACACATGTTTCCTTCTAAAGCTGGTACAGTGAAGCAGTAATAATTTTCAAAGTCAAAAAGTTGTAAGACAAAAAGTTGACCATGCGTGCCCATACCGGGATTCGAACCCTAAACCCCAAGTTTTGAAGCACTTTAGCCATAATTTTACAACTTAACTTTCTTCCCACTAAAGAGCTCCTAAGCGCAAACTGAACGCGCCTAGCGAAATACCGCGCTCGTTTTATAATTATTAAACGTGAAACGGACTATAGATTTGAGTATAACGTGAAAGAAATACCTATAGTAAAACAGTTAAACTAACTGGATAAGACAAGCGCTTCTCGCAAACCTGCAAATATGTGGATTAGGACACACTAATGTTAACATGCTTTGAAGTGTTTATATTCCTACAAGCTTAATATAAACCTAATTGCAGTTAATGACAACCAGTGCTCTTAACATGATTTCCCTACAGAGGAATTACGTTGCAAGCTTGTGCTTTAAAAGTAAAACAAGAAGTAGAAAAAAATTATCAAATAAAGAAATATAATTTTGTTGCAACAGGTTTAGATAGATTTATTTCAGCATGGGAAACATACAATGGTTAAAATAAATAGATAAAAACAAACAAATAAATAAATAAATAAATAAATGAATAAATAAATGAAAATATAAAATATTCAAAATAACAACAATAAGTTTAGAAGCAGAAATAACCACGGAATGATTCAGATACCAAGGATAGTGCAGTAAAGTGCGAACACTTTTTTCCATTGCGGAATATTGTAGAAAATTACAAATGGTTGCTAACAAAAATATCCATTGAAACAGAAAAAAAGAGTTTTTGGTTGTTTTTTATGAATACAGCTACACAATTAAAGGCATTATAGCGGTGTCCAGCTATTTTGGTGGATGAAGATCCCGGGTGAAACTTAACCGGAAGATCTCTCCACATAGTCCTTCGGCCCGACCGGGATTTGAACCCTAGTGTGTGCAGTCAATGTAGTTCCATGTCTGCGACACTGTCAATATGCCACCGGCGCCCCGACTTCCCCACCGAATGGAGGAATTCATGCTATATAATGTTTAACATTGCATATTTATGTTTATGATGTTTTATATGTATATAATGTTTATATTATGTCATTATTCTTTCCAATGCGGTTTGGATTACTTTTTATTTGAATTATTTGTACCATCGTTTCCTTTTATGGTACTCTGTTTGTTAAATTTCAATTAACTTTCAGTTTAACTTGTACATCCCTTCTTGGATGTTTGAAGGGGATTTAACTTGTATGTACCTGTTTCTAATCACTGCGTATATCGGCAATTAGTGTAGACAAGTAATTTTTATTCAAAATGTTATCTGAAAAAACACTCACTTGGAATCCGTATTTCTAATTAAGTGCTAAACGTTATATATCTGCAACGAGAAAGTTTATATTGCATTACAACAATATACACCTATCTTGTTAAAGGTGATATCCGACAGTTTGGTCCAAAACATTTTTCTCAGATATCGCAATAAGTCATCAGTACCTGAAAAGTTCTTGCAAAATGTCGATCATTGATGCCAAAGATCTGTCTGAACAGTCAATGAGATAAATCCCCTCTTTTCATTGCACTGGCGTCGTCATCTATTTTTAGCAGAGACTTCTAGCGCGCTTTTTATACAGTTGGAAAGACAATATTTAGAGTATTCTTGTTGCGCTTTGTTCACTGAATCACTCTAACAATAAAGTTGGTGTTCAAAATAGTCTTTATAACAACTAAAGCATGGGTTCATGCAAATGGGATGAACAACCTCTCTAAAGCAGTGGTAAGATATTGGTACGTGTATTTAATTTAGGCAAACTGTCGGATACCGAATTTTCAGTCAGGGCGATAACCTGGCCTAACAGTTGATTTTCGACCAATCTGTCCCCTGCTTTAAATAGAGGCCTAGATATGCGCCTTCCGCCAGCAAAACGTATTAAAAGTCATATTTACAAATGCAAATCTACTTTTAGTCATTTATCATAAATAAGAACACACGCACAACATATACAATTTATCTGTATCGGACCTGGTAGCGCAATCGGTAGAGTGTCGGCTCGAGGTACGGGAGGCCCCGGGTTCGATCCCGGGCCGCGACAAACCAAAGTCGTTAAAAATGGTAGTGGTATAGCTCCCTTGCTAACGCTCAAGCAAATACTAGTATTAGGGTAGTTCCACGACTGGTTGGCCCGGTGTCAGGATAATGTGACTGGGTGTGGTATCATGTCAGGTGTTCACGGCATGATATACACAGTGAAGGCAGCACTATATCTGCTTCAAGTGGATACCGTCTCCAGATAACTGAAAAACTGTTGGTGGGACGATAAACCCAATAAACAAACAAACAATTTATCTAATATTTATGACTTATGACCTCTAATTCAGCACATCTCTTTGCATAACCTTAACTTTTAAGGAAAATGTACTTTGCTTTAATGTGCTAATTGGAATGGTTAACAATTACGCATGCATATGCTAGCAGTTCCATGTGGGATGGTGAAATAAGATCTCTTCAGAGATTCAAGTGTCGACTTATGGCAGATGTTTACGACAACTGACTTTTACGGCATCGGGCGTTGCATTAGGCAGAGCATGTGGTTGCTGTTTTTAAGTTTTTCTTATGGGCGTTTTCTTTTAAGAAGCACAACCGCAGCCACTACAATAGGATCGGCCCTTAATTACGGCAATCATGTCTGGATACAGGGATGGATCCAGTGGGAGAGGGATGGTGAATCTATCGTCATGGTACATTATGTACTTGGATTTCTTGTTTAAATTATGAGTTTGTTGATAAGATTGTCTTTCATTTATATTAAACAAAAACTCAAAACTATTTTGCGAATTTTGAAAAAAAAGTGTGAAAATAAAAGACAGTCTGTCAAAGGGATCTGAAGTAGGTTTGGTTTGATAACTGGTGATTGTAACCTCAGAAAAATACAAACAGTGCAGAGGTTGGAATCTGGGTTGTGAGAACTTTAACTTGTCCATGTCATGTTAATCAGAGATGGATCCATGGGATGGGATGGGGGATGCACCCTACCTCCCCCCTCGCCCCCCCCCCTCCCCCCCCCCCCTCTAACCAGGTAAAAAAGTAGAACTGTGAAAATACATACATGTAAGCTTAAAAAATAATAAACTTTGAAAGTAATTTTTGTCTGTTGTCTGCTTAGGTCGAAGTTAGGGTCCTTTACTGTGTATATATCTCTAACATTTACTGCGATAAACTTGAATGGATCTTGATTCATACCCCACTTATGTTAGAAGTAGTTGTGTGTTACCGCTTTGTCTAATAAAAAAATCATATACACGTCGTTCAGAGTTTTATTTTGTCACTCGTTCGGCAATATCTTGGGACAGATTGGAACGGTAATATATAAGGGGTTTCGGTTATGTGTCTGGCAGTCGGTGGTTTGGGATCGATAGTGTTAAAAGAAGAAAGAGAGCAAGAAAGAGACAGAGTCAGCAAGAGATGGAGAGAGAGAGCGAAAGAGGGAGAGAGTAAGCGAAATAAAAAGAGAGAGAAGGAGAGATGGCGAGAGAGAAAAAAGAGCGAAAGAAAGAGCAAGCGACAGAGAGAGAGGGGGTGAGAGTGAGAGAGAGAGAGAGAGAGAGAGAGAGAGAGAGAGAGAGAGAGAGAGAGAGAGAGAGAGAGAGAGAGAAAACATTTCACACACGCACAAATCAGGCGCATATGTTTATGTCCATACACTACGGAGACATCCATAAAAAAGATACACTTTCGCACACACACATACAGCTACACAATCACACAAATTCTACACATACGTATAGACATACAATCATATACGCAAAATAATAGTAATGTGTGCCAACCTATTAATATACAATCTTGTTCAAAAGCTGCAATTCTGCAGCATAATTGCAGTTCAGTTCGATTTATTAATTTCTTTTATGTATTATTTTCGTGTACATATTTCTTACAAATTTTATCATTCTCAAGACGGTGAACCCATGTTAGATAAGTTTTCTGCCTTTCGTATAGAAACAACGACACAGCATTTGCGTTCAAAACCAAATGCTAAACTAAAGAAACGATGGGGAATCATTTGTCCTCTGCATTGCTTGTATTTTCCAGACAGCGGAATAATTTGTCCGCATATATATGACCAGTAACGAGAGAGGGGCTTAATCCCCGCGCATGACTCACAGCAATAAACCATCCGTCATGGAATATTGTCAAGCGCACATTCGGAACTCTGTGGCTATTGTACTTTCAGACAGGCTTTTGGACGTGTCTGGTGAGGACCGAAGATGATGCAAATGTCAAACTCGAACGCACTTTCTAAACTAATTACCCGAGCGAGTTTGAGTCGAGGTCTGGACGAAAAGTGGTACGTTCACAGCAGGGATTGATCCAGGGGGCGGGGGGGGGGGGGGGGGGGCGGGGCGGGCACCAACAGCAACCAGGTAAAAGAGTGCGATTTGTGAAAACGCATACATGTAAGCGAAAATACTATGCTTTTAAACTACTAGTAAATTGTGTCTGTAGACTGCTTTGGTCTAAGTAAGGGTCCCTAACAGTGTATGATTATCTAGTATTTACTGCGATAAAACTGAATGGATTTTGCTTCATACCCTCCCGCCAACCCCATCACCAAAACTTTATGGATCAGCCCCTGGTTGACAAGTCTTGTCCTTTACCTGCAATGGACCAGTTTTTCTGCCCAGACACCTTTTAAGTTTCCCTTTTAATTCTAGCTTAATAAACAAAACCATGGCAATGCGTAATATGTGTACATTAAAATTAAATAAAATAAAAAAGTCCATTTGCTGCATCTCTTTGAGTCGATACCATAACAACTGGCATTCGGAGCACCACGGCCATTCTACTCCCAGTAACAAACGTGTACGGAAAGGCCGAAGGTGATGCGAATGAACAGGTGAAATACTAGGATTGAAATCAACCGAATATGGTTTCTTTCTTCATTCTCTTCTTACGCGAATGAATCTCCTGAATATTTCTGAGCAAGCATAGAGTTTGGAAATGCTATTTTTGTTTAAATTGAATACTGTATACTTTACTTGCATATAATTATCGTCTACTCTATCATCACGTGGTTTATTGGTTGGAAATTATTACCGTGGCGTGACATAAGAATAGTGGGCAGGATTTTAAACATAAAAATGTAACCATCATAGTGTTGTTGTTGTTTTTGTCTCATTCATCTGGCACTTGCAAATCTAACGGGGGTCAACCCATCTCCCGAACTCTTAGATCATGAAATTTTCACACACACACACAAACACACACACACACACACACACACACACACACACACACACACACACACACACACACACACACACACACACACACACACGAACACACACACACACACACACTCGAACACACACACACTCGAACACACACACCACTCGAACACACACACACACGAACACACACACACACATACACACACACACACACACACGAACACACACACACACGAACACACACACACACACGAACACACACACACACACACGAACACACCACACACAACATACACACAACACACACACACACAACACACACACGAACACACACACACACAACCACACACACACACACAACACACACACACACACACACGAACACCAAACACGAACACACACACGAACACACACCACACACACACACGAACACACACACGAACACACAAACACACACACAACACACACACACACGCACACACGAACACACACATACACACACACTCGAACACACACACACACACACACCACGAACACACAAACATACACACACACACACGTAACACACACGAACACACACACACACACACGAACAACACACCAACACACACACTCGAACACACACACACACACACGAACACACACACATACACACACACACACACACACACACACGAACACACACACACACACTAACACACACACACACAAACACACACACACGAACACACACACACATACACGAACACACACACACACACACACACACACACACACACACACACACACACACACACACACACACACACAACACAACACAACACAACACAACACAACACAACACAACCCCTCCCCAACGACAAAACAAAACAAATCACTTTCATGAAGCATCCGACATGCAGAACTTGGCTTCTAGGTGATAACATATTTCCTGTAAGAGCATGTACCACTTACCCCGACCTCCTAACACAACATGTACCTATGATCCTTGCTCATTTGAACCCTGTCCTCACCCCATAAAATTATGATTATAGATTATCTTTGTCGTCGAGAATACCCTGTTACTATAGCTTTGTCATTGCACTTTTTCACCGTTGGTCAGATTTGCATTGTTAAAAGTTTGGCTTCAGAGGCAAAGCTGTGTTATCTTGTTAAACCGCATCACTAACATCAACAATGCTTAAATTTGTATAAAAGCTTGATATAATGTATATACAAACTGCGTTAGACAGGGATTTCTTGATGCAAGAAGAAAAAACAATCTAACACAAGCGTCAAATATGCTGTACATTGTATTAGGACGCACTTGGTGGCGTTCTACTGCGGGATTTTACTGCGTGGCTCTAGTGTTTTACATAAAAATAAAGAGAACTTTTTTTGTGGCGCTGGAGACAAGGATAATCTTAAGTTGTTAGGTCGACAACTTCATGTGTAAAGCAGTAATGTAGTGAATAAAAGATACAATACCAAGCTCGAGGACACAATTGTTGAATTATAATTTAAATCTTCATGTGGGAAGGAGAACACTATCAGTTCATGTCCCCGTTGAGTATAAAAGTCAGGTTTATATGAAAATGGGAATTAATGATGTGAAAACTAAAAGTATTTAATAATAAAAGCATAAGTCAGTTAATATAAAAAGGTTCTTATTAAATTGTCTCGTTTAAAGATAAAATCCAATTGCTGGTTGGAAAAACTTAAACTACAGAAAATGTGGGACTTGCTTGTTTAAAAATAGTCATATATGATATCTTTTGTGAACAACCATACTAAAACATGTGTCAAACAACTGGAAACTTAAGTTATATACATGTATGTCATATTTACATGTACATGTCTGATTTAAATAATAACGTGTGATTCGAGTCGCGTGCTTGTCAATTAAATGAGAAAACGGATGCTTTAAAATGATTTTCCGAAAACAAACTAAATTATGAAATCTAGATTTTTACCATTTTCGTTAAGTATAAGTTGGAAACATGCAATTGCGCCTATTTATATATTTAATTTCAGAAGAACACTTCACGTTAGAAATGGCCACAATAAAATGTTTACTTTAGGACATTAGTCAGAATGGTTACCGATTTCGTAAAAACTTAATATTTATAAAATAGGCATGTCAAGCACAACTCTTAATGCGAGTTGATAATTGACTCTCAAAGAAATATAAATGTCAACAAGCCTCGTAGAGTTTAGTTTACTATTGGCAGACTAATAAACAAAATTGCAATTAATGACAAGCGGTACATTTATAACAATTTCACGACTGAAATAATAAATAAATTAAATAAATAAATAAATAAATAAATAAATAAATAAATAAATAAATTAAACTGCTCTCTTGCGGAATAAACGTAAATAATAATCTATCTTCGGCATACACCGAGAACTTTGATTGTACAGAAAGTTAATATATGTTGTTTGTTTGTCCGCTCTCTAAGTTTACATTAACTTGTGTGATATCTATCATTTAATTAAGGTATTTGACGTATACAGCGACAGAAATACTTCAATTACCTTGTTTATATAATAGACGCCTCTTATTTTAAAAGAACTAAAGGACAAATTATTGCAAATGCAATTTCGTCATTTTTCAATTTGCTGAAAATCATGACCTGGTAGTCCAATCGGTAGAGCGTCGGCTCCCTGAACGGAAGGGTCCGGGTTCGATCCCGGGCCGCGGAATACCAAAGTCGTGAAAAATGGTAGTAGTATAGCTCGATTGCGAACGCTCAAACAAATATAAGGGTATTTCCACGACTGGTTGGCCCGCTGTCAGAATAATGTGACTGGGTGTGGTATCATGGTTCACGTCATACTACACACAGTAAAGGCAGCACTATATCTGCTTTAAGTGGACACCGTATCCAGATGACTGCAGTAATGTTGGTGGAGTTATTTAAGTTTGCATCCGAGAGTTTGGCTATATCCAATACATGTACCTGATATATCATCGATCTCATGTTCGGATGGAGGGGTAGGGCGGGAGTAGGGGTGAATTTGTGCATAAATTTTGTTTAAATAGAAGCTGTTTATAAAATTACTTCAATAGTTAGACAGTACAAATCGCGAAAACAGTATCAATAACAACGGCATTTGTCATATCAATTACGCATGCGTATGCCATATCAATTAGGACTGCATTTGTTATATGAATTATGACTGCATGTATTACATGAATTACTACTGCATTTGTTTTATGAATTACGACTGCATTTGTCATATCAAGTACGACTGCATTTGTGATATTATTTGCACTGCATTTGTGATAATAACGACTGCATTTGTGATATTAATTGCGACTGCATTTGTCATCAATTCGGCCTGCGTGGCATATCAATTACGCATTTGTCAGCCATTCTTAGTAAAATAAAGAGGAAATAAAAAATATTCGAAGCGATGCAGTTGTCAGTGCCGATTTTATATCTATAATATGTATTACGCCTGACGTTTCATGAGGCACCGGGTACTGCCTTCTTTTAATTATTTTTTTCTAATGCCATTTAATTGAAATAGGCAATTTTGATACTACTGCTTAATGCGTGTAGCGTAAAGTGTATTTACTTTACAATTTCCGCCGCAGTGCAATCTCATGGACAACTTGGAAATAGTTGCGCATGCGGTCTTCCAGTTTTATTAATATTTGCATACATGTTTGTCTGCAGGCTGTGTATGACCAGTTGTAAAGAATGCTCCGATTCAGTCTGTCCTCAAGCGGAAAGTTTAGACCTTTTCTTTCTCATTCAACTAAATAAGTTGTTATATGGAAAGATACATCGAAATGCTGTTTATTGGTGCCCTTCATGCATGTGGAAGTAAAGCACAACATCCTACTTGTCATTTCAAATATGTATCATTGTGCTTATTTATGGATTTGGAATAATGAAAATTTAATGCGATAAATTTCATGATTTGTAATGCTTATCAAATGGAGATAATGTTATAAACAGCCTTTACTTTTAATAAAGTATTAGTTTTTGCAACCATTATGCACAATTCCCCATAACGGGGGTAAGATGTTGTTATATGCATTAGATATAGGCAAACTGTCGAATACCACCTTTAAAGGCGGAAGAAGTCTTTTCAGGAAAATTTGCTTTTGTGCTGCACGAGCAGACAAGAGATCTACACATGCCTGCACGGTGACGCACACATGAGGTCATTCGTATATGAGCGTACAAACAAACACACAAGAAAAAAAACCCGCACACGCCTGCAAATACTCAGATACAGAGGCACACACTGAAAGACACGCACATATTTACAGACACACGCACGGCTCAAAAACACGACCGTACTTGCAGAGATAAGCATGCAAACACCCATTTTTAAGCAAACATGCACACGTAGAAATAAAATCAAATCACGTGCACAGCACTGTTCGTAATTTTGAGACACCTAATTTCAAGAGCTAACTGCTGTTCAATTAGCTACTTCCTTAATTAATTTTTGGCTTTATAGTCAACTTATTTTCTTCCAGATAGTAAATGCACGGATGACAGAAAAACTTACAGAAACAAAGTTAATCACTATTAGATGACACTACCATACCACAATAGAGAATGTTTTCGGGGGGGGGGGGGGGGCGTGGGGGGTCATTTATGTTCACTAATTGCTTGTACTTTCCAGAGAGCCTGGTAATTTATCGGTATATATGTGATCAATAAAAAGCCACGTGAATGACTCACAGTAAACTTTGTCATCCACGGAGCCACTCCCTTACTCCTGGCAGTGGCCGGGTGGTTGCTGTATTTCAAGTCACTGAGCCCTTCAGCTCGTAGGTGCATGTTACGGTCGGGACGAAAACTTGCATGTATGGAGGTCTTTAGCTGACCTGCGGTGCGCGGGTAACTCAACACATACGCTGGTGTAGGTTTTTATATTTTTATTGCTAGCTGAAAGTTGTCGTCCTATTGATCAGAAAGAACAGTCTGTACATGGTCACGTGATTTGTGATAAGGAAGTGGTTTATGTGGCATATGATAGCATTTGACCACTCGGAACATTTGGTGTGACAGAAGAAATGCGGACGGAAACCATGAGATGCAATTTGATTTTTCTCTTCTTTTTTTTAAATCTGCGTAGATTCTAAATAAGCGATGCGCTTCTCGAATCCAGAAGTTGACATACACATGCTTATATACTACGGTCCACTTCCGGTTTGACAGTTCCATAACTGCTACTTGCAGGTGACGTCATGCGCGTTGCGTCTTTATGTAATAGTTCCTAGAAAAATCCTATGCATGGCGCTATGTTGTTTTACAAGTGAAGTCCTGCGCTTTCATCAACTGAATTTCAGTAATCATTCATCTTTTGTAAATACCAGATTTAAATAAGATTGTAGTTTCAAATGATGCTACATCATTACCTTCCACTTATAATTGTTAATGTCCTCTATGTGTATTTATGATTCATTGAATTTAAATTTAAATTGTTTCGACAAAATTTCCGACAAGTCAAATGTTATGCACTATTCTTTAGCTTGTATTCGGACCGTTTCCCATGCGTCCAAATACAGTACGTTACTACAAATAATTTTGACTTGAACATTTGACGTCATTGTAAATCTTTTAATGTTAACTAGATTTTGTTGTTTCTTGGTCGGTTTGTTGTTGACAAAAATGTTCCATGGTTGAACAGGACCTTTACGGCGACCGTTGATGCTTTGCATAAGTGCTCTCTAGTACATATGTCCAGACGCATTCTGACTGACTACGGCGTCTGAAAATTGCAGTCAATGTCATGTGATATTTCCCGGTTTTTGTTTTTATAACCGCAAATCTATTATTGGAAATGGTTAGAGAAAGACAATGTTTATGTTATGGTTAAATTAATTATTATAGATCAAAAGGATGTTCATTTAACTGGTGGTGGGGGGGGGGGGGGGGGGGGGGGAATCTCGGTTATTCAACTCGAACAATATTCCCATTGAATCGTTCTTTTCCTCTTTCAATTTCAAATCAAAATACAATTGCCTGTTGTTAATTAATACAACTAGTATAACATATTATGTAAATTCAACTGCGATAGATAAAATACATAATAATTTTTAATTGAAGTATTGTTTTGTCATTGAAGACAATCATCAAAATCTTGATATAATTCTTATTTTTAAACAATTTCTGTTACTCGTTATGAAGAATAATACTTGCCTGAAAAGGGATACTGGGATTTTTCATTTCAAATAGATTTTTCGAGAATGTTGCATGTTGGTCCAGTGTCAGGATAATGTGACTGGGTGTGGTATAATGCCACGTGTTCACGGCATGCAATACACAGTGAAGGGAGCTCTATATTTGCTTTAACTGGACACCGTCTTCAGATAACTGCAACACTGTTAGTGGACGATAAACGCAATAAACAAACGTATTTGGTCACCGATTTTTATTTTAAGGGACTTGTTTAAAAATCAAATTATGACTCCTCGAGCCAATATAGGTCCACACTTGTACTTTATCTGTGTTAAATATCACTATGACATATAATGGTCAGTAAAGTTATATAACATAGTTATTGCAATATGAGTTTTGTTAGATGTCAGTTTGATATCGAATTTGATTCTTAACTTACAAAAAATGACTTAAATGGTCAAAATAATTCATATATTTGTCATATCAGTTACGACTATATTTGCCATTTCAGTTACGACTATATTTGTCATATCAATTACGACTATATTTGCCATATCAGTTACGATTGTATTTGTCATATCAGTTACGACTTTATTTGTCATATCAATTACGACTGCATTTGCCATATCAATTACGACTATATTTGTCATATCAGTTACGACAATATTTGTCATATCAATTTCGAATGTAATTGCCATATCAATTACGACTATATTCGTCATATCAATTACGACTGCATTTGCTATATCAATTACGACTGCATTTGCCATATCAATTACGACTGTATTTGTCATATCAATTACGACTGTATTTGTCATATCAATTACGACTATATTTGTCATATCAATTACGACTGTATTTGTCATATCAATTACGACTGTATTTGTCATATCAATTACGACTATATTTGTCATATCAATTACGACTATATTCGTCATATCAATTACGACTGCATTTGCTATATCAATTACAACTGCATTTGCCATATCAATTACGACTATATTTGTCATATCAATTACGACTGCATTTGCTATATCAATTACGACTGCATTTGCCATATCAATTACGACTATATTTGTCATATCAATTACGACTATATTTGTCATATCAATTACGACTGTATTTGCCATATCAATTACGACTGTATTTGTCATATTACTTACGACTGTATTTGTCATATCAATTACGACTATATTTGTCATATCAATTTTCGACTTTATTTGTCATATCAATTACGACTGTATTTGTCATATCAATTTCGACTAATTTGCCATATCAATTTCGACTTTATTTGCCATATCAGTTACGACTGTATTTGTTATAACAATGAGGAGTGTATTTGCCAGTTGTCAGTGCCTATATTATATCTGTATACAAAGTATTACACAAAGCACAGCTGACGAGCTAAACATCTACTTACATTTAAACACCAGTAAAATCCAGGTTATCATGTTGACATCTGCGTAACTGGTATCCATTTTCAAAGAATGTCGTCTGCTATCGTACTTCCTCTTGTTGGTGTGATACGATTATCTGATAATCCAAAAATTAAAAGACACAACCAAACAAGAAGAGGCCTGTTGAAAAATTAACTTCCTTTAACAGTAACGGAAACACGTGTATATTGTTTTCTCACGACAAATGTGTTGCGTATAGTTGTAGATCTGAAAAAGAAAACGTGAAAATGTTTGTATTTGTTTAATTCTGTATTATGCTTAAATCGCATGGATAAAAAAACAACAACAACACTGTCGTTGATGCAAATGGTTGCTATTTTTTACATCTACCACATATGTTAGAATCAATAACACGGGTTCGAACCTCAGTCGGGCCGAATGTTTCATGGAAAGAGGTCTTCCAGCCCACTCGGTACTTCCCAACATTTAGCTGAGGTCTTCCTTCAGCAAAAAAGATGGATGTCACCAATCACCAATAAGACAGTACTCGTTTTGACCGGGACTCGTTTAAAAAAGTCCCTTTATAAAAACTACACCGATGTATTCTTAAATTATTTGAAAAGTTTACGGTTATAATTCTAAGCAGTTTAGGGTTCATTAATAAGATAAAATATAACTCCATACAATATACGCTTAAGATCAACTCTAGTAAAACACGTGTTTTGAAACGGCTAATTAAAATTAATTAGGAATGATTTTCATTGACCTTGTTCATCAGTTTCTACTTCATGTATCTTATATTTATGTTGTTCACGCATCTGTCTTTCGATGGCTGAGATAAATCAAAGATTTTTGAGATATTAAAAATCGAAGGAAAAATCTCCCAACTGCAGCATTTGAAATTTAAAATAATACAAATGGCACACTTAATTAAAAAACAACAAACCCTAGAAACTCTTACTGGTATTTTTTTCCTTTTCATTCTTCTTTTTTCCTTTTTGAATGACTGATCAATAAAAGTAATAATATACTGACTTTTTCTTAAATTTCAGATCGAATAAAAAAAAACACCTACCTCTGGAACAGATAATTAGAGTGAGTCCACAACCCTACTCAGTTTTACACTTTTGCTTCTGTACTTATTCCCCAACAGTGATAAATGATTAGCCTACTGTTGAAAAATGAACGCGGAACCTACATTCAGGATCGCCGCTTTAATAACACCAGCTTCACTAACAACACACTACAACATTCACCATACTGTGATGCGAACGGCACCGGTTATCAGACGTGTATGACAAGAGTAAACAATAATGAACAACGCTGATGTCAACAACAGCATCCTAATTCAGTTAATCAATTACGCCACAAAGATAAATCACTCAATTCCATCAGTATAATTCACATGCCGCGATGTTTGTCCATCAATAAAACAACATCCGAAAAGTTAATTGCATGTACAAAATATTATCCAGTGACTAGCAGGAAAACCACTACAGCATCTCGACTCAACTTCCAGCTCTCGATAAATATTGCAGTTGTCCATTGAAAACATGGATGTGTATGCAATTTGGGAATAGTACTTGTAGGTATTGGATACGATGTATACACGAGAAATACCCAGTGGGGCATATGCCATTAACCCGCCCGTCCCATCTCAAAGAGTCTGGCAGACTGGAATTGTACACTCATGTACATACATTTGTGAATATTCGGCTATGTTCGGATAAGTCCGGCATATAGGTCGATCTGAAGACTGCAGAAAAGCTAGACGCACACGCCTGAGCATGTAGAAGTGTGTTCACGTCGGTCGGATAAATAAAGATATAACACTTTCAGGATATCTGGCAACTATCTGACTTGCTTACATATTCCTATAAATTTGAAAAAATGCAAATACGGCCGAAACAATACGGAAATTGTCGAACGAATACGACGTTATGTTTTTTTTTTACCAATGACAACTACAGTATATACTACTTATGCTAATATAAAAAAAAAAAAACAAAAAAAAAAACAAGAACAAATAATAATTAGAAGTCTGTCCGGTTTAAAAAAGCTCTCTGTAGAATTTTGTATTCGTTAGCAAAGTCCAACATTTATAATGAACATTTATTACTAATATTTCGAAATGAGGGGCAGTATAAACATATAGGTAAAGATTGCATGTACCTTGCTGAAAACAAAGTCTTATAACTAAATACAGTCATGTTTTTAGAATAGTTCAATAAAAAAGGTTTTTTGAAAACAAAGTCTTCTAACTAAATACATTTTTTTTAGAATAGTTTAATAAAAATATATTTACTAATTATTTATAGTTGCACACGAACACACGAGACAAAATTAAATTAACTGCCTTAATGTAAATATATAAATGAAACGAATTTTACCCAATTGTTTAAACAAACGGCATCGACAGCAATGAAAGAAAGAATAGATTGTTCTCTATTCGTCCGTAATCATTAAGAACGATATTTCAGACAGTAGTTAAAGGTGGTATCCAACAGTTTGCATGCATCACATATATGTAGCATTAACTTATCCTTTTCTTGGGTAATTTATCCATCAGGTGCGTTTAAACACCTTCTTAATTGTAAAAAGTGAAAATAGTGAAATAAATGGCTCTAAATATCCATTCTTTCCTAATCTATAAATAAGCACGAGAGAGGCTTCTGCTAAAAATAGAAATCGATGTCAGTGTGTATTACCTGGATGACGATCACGTGATTTTCTTACTTTTAAAATAGCTAACTGTGCAGCGTATCTCAGACAGGAAATTTGTTATAGTAATGACGAGTAGAGTGGTATGTTTTACTTTTCACAGAATTGCAGGACATCAGTAAACATCATTTTGCGCGATCATTTTAGTAAATAATACTGAAGTTATATGGGAAACAAAACATTGATATTAACTGTCGGCTACCACCGCTAAAGGCAAGGTGAGAGATGATCAGGAGAACTTGCATTAGAATTAGAAATCCAGAACTTTAAAGGTGGTAACCGACAGTTTCCGTAATCGGTACCCTTCGGGTAATTCCGTCCTCGGGACAATCCAATCTAAACACCTCGGATAATTTTACGAATCATCTCTCGGATGTATGTAGGTAGTGGGTTCAACTCGGCCATTTATCTAAATGGGACTTCTTTTGAGACAGACGTCAAAACAAAGATGGCAGCTCGGGTGACAGCTCACTATAGTACGATGCCAGTACAACTTTAATTTGTGGCGGCTTCAAATTTAAATCATCCGATTTTAATTTACCCATCGCAGCAGACACGTAGCTGTCAAATGAAGGCAGTGCTTATGTTTTGTGCGAACTACATAGGCATATTCTTCTTCCGACTTGCGGCGATCTTGATTTCAGTTAGTATCATTGCACCAGATACATTCGAGTGATGAGTGTACCCAGGACGGAATTACCAGAGGAGTTCCGTTTGGGAACAATCATCCCTTGGATCAATCGGATCTCTTCGTGTATTTCCGTCCTCGGGACACTGATTCCTCGGATCAATCAGAACACCTCGGATAATTCACGAATCATCTCTCGGATTTATGTAGGTATTCGGATCACCTCGGTCATTTCCCTAAATGGGACTACTTTTGTGACAGACGTCAAAACAAAGATGGCAGCTCGGGTGACAGCTCACTACAGTAGGATGCCTGTACAACTTCAATTTGTGGCGGCTTCAAATTTAAATCATCCTTTTCATCTCAGCGCAGCAGACACGCAGCTGTCAAATGATGGCATTGTATATGTTTTGTGCGAACTACATTTTAAGCATATTCTTCTTCCGACTTCCGGCGAACAAAACAATCGTGATTTCAGTAAGTACCGTTGCACCAGATACATCCGAGGGATGATTGTCCCGAGGACGGAATTACCCGAGGAGTTCCCATTGCCCTCGGATGTAATTTGGTGCAATGACACTTACAGAATCACTATCATTTTGTTAAACGGAAGAAGAATACGCCATAAAAAGTTCTTCAAAAAGCGATAGGTATAGTATTTGTTCCTCCTATAAACTATGATTTCTCAATTTAACTGTACACATCTCGTTAGATATACAACTGTTACTGCATTTTCAGCAATCGGAACGCCACAGATTGTTCAAGACATCATTTATCTGATGTCTGACGGGGTAAAAACCTGCGAAAATAAACATGTCGGTGTCTACGACGTCATTAAAACAACACAGATAAATGTTTTACAAACCTCTACTAAAAATTGCATGTAAAAATATCTTACCTCTGCTGTGGGGAATTTCGCCATATTTTTTTTTCATATACTCATACTTTTGTCTAAAGAAAGGCACTCTGGACTCTATATTAGAAAATACAAATGTCGAAAAACAACTCCCCACTCTTAATGGTCATTATATTCAAATCTATAAATAAGCACGATTGTGATCTCAGTTAAACATTTGCGGTAACAACAAAAGAGCATTGATTCAACACATCAAAGGTCGCCGTCGCGGTTCTGTTCAACAATGGAACATTTTTGCCTAACTAAAACCTGTGTTATTAAAATATATAAAATGCCGTCATTGACATCTCTTAATATGATATGAATTAACGAATTGTATCCGGACGCACGGGAAGAAGGTCCGAATACAAACAACAGAATAGAGCATAATATTTGGCTATTGCATTTTATCATGTTCTGTTCTATCTATTCAAGAAAATCGGTCGCACTTGATGCCACCGCCTGAAACCATAGCAATGAGGGATAAATCACATATTTATACTAACTAATCTAGGTGATTAGCATACTGATGCTGTCCCAGCGGAAAGACATTTTAACATTCAACAGATTATTTGCAGTTTGCAAACAGTATTACATCCAGGTTTCTTAAAGGTGGTAACCAACAGTTTGTTCCATATTTTTCTCTCCTGCAACCCAGTAAGTTAATGTCGCCGCGCATGCGCGCAACGTCTATATGTAATTCCTTCCTAGAAACGTTACAGGTTACACGACACTAAATGAATTTGTTCATTACATTATAATAAATGTCACAACTTTGGAAGCAATTTGACAGAAAACAGGTTTTTGGCACTCTAAAATCTATACATCGTAAGAAAGAACAATGCATTAACTTATAACAGGGCCTCTGCGAAGAAACGTTTTGTGTCGCGAAGACGGTTATCCTCCCCTGAAAACCTACACTGTAATTTTTGCATAGTATAGCCGCACATATTCAATGAAATGATCAGTTCCGGCCTAAATGGATCAGTTCATTATTGAGCATAATAGTGCAGTTATTTTGCATTTTCATAATTGTACTATGTTTCACCAAATTGTCTGAGATTATCTTCATTGTAGCAAAAACAGTTACAAAACAAAAGAATCTACCTAAAAATATATATATAAAAAAAAACTTGTCAGGGGTACTACTCCCGGTGCACATTCATGTTTACCAACACTATATGGATGGCGCCATGTTGTTTTACATGTGAAGTGCGGAGCTTTCATCCATTGAATTTCGGATATTACTCAAGTTTTTTGGCATATCATTATGCTACATCATTACCTGTCACTGTCAATGATGTGCCATTTGTGTACGTATGATTTGTATAATTTAAAGTGCATGTGTTACGATAATGTACTATGTTTGACTTTTCCCGAAACCCTTTACATAATTATGAGAGAGTAATATTATTATTTGTTTGGTGTGTGTGTGTGTGTGTGTGTGTGTGTGTGTGTGTGTGTGTGTGTGTGTGTGAGTGTGTGTGTGTGTGTGTGTGTGTGTGTGTGTGTGTGTGTGTGTGTGTGTGTGTGTGGTGTGGTGTGGTGTGGTGTGGTGTGGTGTGGTGTGTGTGTGTGCGTGTGTATACCTATCTTTTAGAGGACTAAGGCTTGATCGCACACCAACAATACGAGGACCTATCTCCAGTTCGAGGACTTACACCCTAGTCCTCGAAATTATTTCCATATTTTGCGTTATCTGGGAGGACCTACGTTGATTTAGCGCAAAATCAAAGAGTCCTCAAAATGACGGTTAGTCAAGACATGTTCGCACATATTTCGCACATTTTTATTTATCACGTGACCTTGAAAGTGTGCGAAGGCAGAGGGAGATCACTCTTAGGAGAATACGCGCCAAACAGTGCGCTCAGACGCTTTATGTTATACGTAACATAACGACAGGAAGCGCCTGCTCACATAGATGATACTTTACAGCCGCCATTTAAATGCGCGAGGTAAGATTTGATTTTACAGTCAGTTAGAGGTCTGAATGTTTACTGTTTCAGCAGAGATTCGTTGTAAAAAATATTTTTAAAGTGTGTAAATTCTAAAAAAGATGCAAAAGTTTAAATATGTCCGTGTACAGGTGCTGCTGGAAAGGACCGTCGAGTTCAATATTTGTACTAAAGAAACAGGATGTGGACTTTATGTGTCGTTTTATTTCAGCAGAAGAAAAAGAATATTTTTGTGTTCACAAATATAATAATGGCTATCTGGTATCATTTAAAATGACAGAAACTTGGACCCTGTGTGCTCTAATGTTGGAAGGTTTTTCATCAAAAATTCTATTAGACTGTAAGTTAATTTATTGGCTGTATCTTGTAAATTACGTGAACTGATGGTGATGTTATTTTTTTTATATGATTTAGCTTAACAAAGGTGTCTTCACACCCTTGCAAGAAAATCAAAGATGCTTTAGCTCAGTGCCACATATCTGATCAGGGTTTTTAAATTCAAAAGCTTTTGAAAACCAGAGGTGAATCGACTTTCCAGAATTTTCAATGAGTCATAATCAAATTGTCCCAAGCCATTTGTTGTATTCAGTGATATTTCTTTATAATGATACTTAAAATTTGTTTTTAATAAATTTTAAAGAGTCAAATATATAATTACTTCATATTTAAAATGCAACAGAAAAAATATCTATCTATTTATATAGTAGTGAGTACTCGAGTAAATCATTGAATTGATGTGTCTGTATTTTGCACTTGAAAGCATAATAAACAGGGTTTGTTGTTTTTTTTCTCATTAATTCAAAATGTGTCAATTGCTTATTCATGGTATTATCCTTTGTTTAAAATAATTGTGAAGCCAGCAGATCGTTACATTGACTTCAAATTCAAACTTATGGCAGCTCATAAGTGCTTTAGATATTAAGGGAATCACTTGGTATTGTTCAAGTATTTTGGCTATGAGTGTAATGATTGCAATTATAACTGACAATGAAATTGTCATGATTGTAGCCACATTTAGTGATTTTAAACTTGTGCTACAATTTGCAAGGTAATTGAGGCCTTGTGGTTTCCCATTAGTTATCATTTACCAATTGAACCATGCATAATATGGTTAAGTTTGAAATTAGTAGCTTGACACATATTTTTTTCTTTATAATATATTCATTGTAATAATGCAACATATGAATTTTAGATACTGGGCTGTTTCATAAAAAAGGCTAGTTTTGGAATTTTTATGAACTTAACTATTTTTTTTCACTTCACTTCCCATTTTTTTGAAATAGCACAAATGACAATATTTCAGCTTCCAGTTGAACAATTTCAAAAATATTTTCAGTTCTCTACTCAGTTTGAATGTGCAAAAATACGGAGCAACCAGTTTAGACTTTATATGAAGTTTAATTTTTTATCTTTTGATAAATTAAATTAGTTAATATTTCTGATAATGAATAGTTATGACAAAATGCACTATGGAAGTTTATGTTTGTGTGAGTATTTGTTTCTTAGGCCAGCATTTTAATAAAATATATCCTTTTTTTTAGATGATTAGTTATGCCTCTTGTAAGGCAGAGTCCAGTGTTGCCATGTCTCTGCCAGTCTAGTTGTTCGATTAAATATGGAATTGTTTTTGATAACATATTCCAGCATGAACAATTATTGCATTCAAAAGAAGTTGAAAACATGGTAAAGTAACTTTGAATCATTTGACTTCATTTGATTCTTTTGGAGGGTGTCAAGACCACCATCTAATAGTTTCTTTGAATAAGTTAAACTCTAACTCGCATTCTATTTATGGCTTGCGTTTAACAGTTGCTAACTGATTTGGATTTTCTTGATTAAACAACCTCAAAATTTCCGTTGGATTATTGGCTGCTGCTCACCCTTTTTATAATATAGAAGTAGATCAAAATTTTCAACATTACTATCTAGAGATGTTTTTTGCTAAAACCTGGTCCCTACGGTTTTTCTTTTTTATCATTGCCTGGAGTGTTTCACAGTTACAGGTGGTTAGTTTGAAAATGTGTATTTGAAATTAACACATATAAAAACATACTGTATTCCGTTGTGTATAAATTGCATTTATATATAACTTGCATCCATAATTTTGGGAAAAAATTGACGGAAAGCTGATTTCGGATGTATAACTTGCATACTGGACTCCCGCTTCCGGTATAAATGTAAACAACAAATGGCGGCCATTTTTCAGGATCTTTTTTTTTCTTTAAATTAACATTTTTTAAGTAACTCTTACTAATATCTAACTTGTTAAATTGATACATGCCGTTTTCACAGTGTCAGACTCTATCGAGCAAGATGACAACAGTGTTTGTTACTGTTTTATAGTGTAATCCCGCTTCTGGCATAATGTAAACAAATGGCGGCCAATTTTATTGGAATGTTATTGAAAAGAATCGACGTCTAGGTTGTAAACTCTAGATACATTTACCATAAAAATGATTTACCTATTTCTGTAACACGCCTGGCAGATGAGAAATAATGGTGTGTAATTTTAATAAATATCATGGGTAAGCATTCAAGCTGCAATGTCAAATGAATTTTTGAAACCCCATCCTTCATCAAGTTCCTGATTGTCTTACATTTTTTCACTTGTATGTCAATATATATTATCACATTGTACTATAATGAAGTGTTTTTATGGTTAAGGTTATGGTATGGACTATTGCATCTTCTAACTGAATAAATTCTGTTGCAAAAATGATGATGCCAGTGTAGTGACACACTTACTATTTTATAGCCACTCCAACAAATAGTTCTTCAATACCAAGTTAAATTGTATGTTTTGTCGTCTTAAGAGTTCAAAATTTAGCTTTGTGAACCTTGTCTTATTCCTTTGCAGATAATGAGACTCCGAACAAAGAAAAGCGGGAATGTTGATACAACTCATGACAGTGTTTCAGCTGAAGAAAAGGGACTAATTGAAGTAAAGTATATTGACAGCTACATAGGTGAGTCACAATTATATTAAATAAAAAAACTGTGGTTATTGGTTTTTGTCACATTCACAATCTGTCAAAGTCAACTTGGAAAGTTAACAACTTTCGTCATGCACACCAGAATATTACATGTCATTCTGTGGACAAAGATCCTGTAAAATGACCCAACTAAATTTCAATTTTTAGCTTGACTATTCGAAGAATATGTCGGGCTATTCCACTCACTTTTTCGTCAAGGTAGGCGTTGCTGTCCCGCCTTGGTTAAAGTTTATGTGCAACCTACTTATATCTTACAAAGTACTATAGCTACAGCTTTGAAACTTGGCACACTTGTTCACCATCATATTTCGAGTGTGTATGCCAAGAACCATAACTCTAACCTTCATTTTGATGAAATTATAGCTCTTTTTTGACTTAGAATTTCAGGTTAAAGTTTGCGTGCAAGCTGGTGTACTAACTTATAACTTCCATACTACTCATTATACATCTTTGAAACTTTGTACACTTGTTCATCATCATGTCACCAGTATGTATGCCAAGAACCATAACTCTAACTTCTATTTTGTTCAAATTATGACCCTTTTTCGACTTAGAATTTCAGTTTGTATAGTTTACATGCGAGCTTAGACAGGTTCATAACTTTCATATTACTTATACTACAGCTTTGAAACTTTTGTACACTTGTTCACCATCATATCCTGAATATGTATACCAAGAATCATATTTCTAACTTCCATTTTTTTTCAAATTAAGGCCCTTTTTTCGACTTCCAATTTCAGGTTATAGTTTGCATGCAAGCCTGTTCAAGGTCATAACTTTCATACTACTTATACTACAGCTTTGAAACTTTGTACTCTTGTTCACCTTCATATCCCGTATGCCAAGAACCATAACTCTTATATACATTTTGATCAAATTATGGCCTCTTTCGACTTAGAATTTCAGGTTGAAGTTTGCATGCAAGCTAGTACAAGCTCATGACTTTCATACTACTTATACTACAGCTTTAAAACTTTAATTTTTTTATATTCAATTCTTTATTATCATATCTGTGGTTGATATACCAAGACCCATAACTCCGCCGTACTTTTTGATTGAATTGTGGCCCTTTTGTCACTTTTTGGACTTAGAAATTATGGTTAAAGTTTACATGCAATCTCATAACTTGTGTACTATAATTATAATAACAGCTTTGATACTTTGTATACTTGTTCATCACATTGAAATTAGTTGGTTTGTCAATTACCATAATTCTAAATTGCTTCTCATTGAATTACATCCCTTTTTGGACTTGGAAATTTATGGTTAAAGTTTGCATGCAAGTTCCTTTCTTATATAATGCTATAGCAAAGTAATACAGAAGACACTTACATACTTTGGTAAGAAGTGTCCAGTGGTTAGGGGGAGGGAATGGGGTAAGGGGGAGGGGTGGAAATGGTGCAGGGTCAGGGGGTAAGATAAGAAGTTTTAAGTTGTTAAGGGTGGTGAGCAGGGGGAGGTCTGTGTGGGGCACCTTCCTCCAAGATTTTTTTAAACTTCATTTTATTTATTTTTAAACACAAACCAACAAACCTTTTGTTGTGTGGGGTTGGGGTTAGGGAATCAGGTACCTATTCACCACTACCCTCACTCCCCCCCCCCCCCCCACCCCCCCAAAAAAAAACAAAACAACAACAAACAAAACAAAAAAACGTTTTCATTCTTTTTCAAAACTCAAAAGCAATCAAAATTTTGTTTGTGTTTCGGGCAGAGAATTATCAGGGGTATCCACCACCCTTCCACAATATTTTTGATCATTTTCTTTTCTTTTTTCTTTTTTTTTTATTTATTTACAGGACTATTGCAAAAATGTATATAACACATGACACTATAATACTTTAATAATAGAAGTAACAGGTGTTGAAAGCCGTTGGGAAGGCGTGTGAGTATGTTTGTGTGGTAGAGGGGGCACTGGCTCAGGGATGTCAGGGTGGGGTTCCCCTCCAAAACAAGATTTTTTTTTTTAATTTTATTTATTTCTAAACTCAGACCAACTAACTTACAGTTGTTGGGTAGGGTCTGGGGGTCAGTTGTGGTGGTGGGGGGGGGGGGGGTCAGGAACCTGTCTACCACCCTTACCCCCACATTACAAACATTATTGTTACTGTCTTTTTTCAAAACTTACACCAATAAAAATATTTTGGTGCTGTGGAAGAGAGAGGATCAGGAGTACCCTCATCCTTCCAATTTTTTTTTTCCTATTTTTATTTTCTGTTTCAATTATTTATAATGCTATAGTAAGAGGTATTAATGACACTTAAATACTTTGATAATAAGTAATGAGTGGGTCTTGAGTGGTTAAGGGGGTGGGTGGGGGTCAGGGGTGTCTGGGTGTTTGGGTCCTCTCCAAAGGAAACTTGTGTGTTTGTGTTTCTCTTTCAAAACTCACCCCACCTGCAATCTTTTTCTGTTGTTAGTCCAAATTCTTTTTTTTTACTTTTTCTTTTTTTTAAACTCATGTCAATAATTATAATTGTTTGATAGGGGGATCGGTGGGGTAGAATCAGATTGAACTCCTTACTCAATTCCTAGTTGAAATGATGCCCCATTAAAAATGTGCTGTAATATGTATGCTTGCTTTATTTCCGACTATTCGAATAGTCGACCATGCAGTCGTTTCTGACTGGCTCTTGTTTAATGTGTAATAATAATGTAGAGGAAAAATCTTCTGTGTTTGACTCCTCATACAGTGGAATTATAATAGCTTTTTATTTTGTTTTTCAATGTTATTACATAATGTATAGAAATGTAGGACCATTATTTCCCTAAAAATGCAATAATCACGAAACACAGACAAGATGCAGTAGGAAACTTGATTACCACAGATATATGATGACCACAGATCTTCTGTAGGTTATGGAGTGTTTGCCACAGACACCATTCAGAAAGGGCAGCTGGTATGTTTCTATCAAGGAGAATTGATTTCTGCAAAAGATGGTATGGAGAGATTTTGTTCCACACACATAAAGGATGAAGGAAGCTTCCTTTTCTTTTTCCACCATAAAGACAAGCATCTCTGGTTAGTAGTTCTGCATATACTTTTAATACAAATTGTGACCCAGTTTAACTTTGATTTATGTTTTAACATTTCTATAATTATATTTTAGTAACCACTGCAACTATTTCATTAAATAACTTCCTTTACGACTTTCCAAGCATTAAACCTGACCTATAACTCAGTTTGATAACTCTTGTATTTAAAAAATAAGTACAAACTATGGCCTTTCAAGGGTTCCATTTGACCTGGGAGATGACCCTTTTGACTCTTGAAATTATCAAAAAGCCTCATTTTGACCCTGTGATTTTAGCTGAAGGGTCATTTTCCTTAAAGTAGGGGTATTTTGGCTATTAATTGTCAGAGCCTCCTAAAAATCGATCAAAATGACCCTTGAGATTCCACAGCTAGTGGAAACCCTGGCCTTTGTATACATGCATCTCAGTAAACTTTAAACATACTGGGTTAGAACATTACATACATGTAAGAATACCCAGCTATCAAGAAAGTTTAGTAGCTTGTTTTGAATTTAATGCAGTGCATTTTGACAAATTTGTAAAAACTATTTTAAAAGTTTTCATTTATAAAACTTGTTGTGAAATTTTGTCCTAAATTAATAATAAAATATATTTATCTGACATTACATTGTTACAGTGTTTACCCTGTCAGTTGATATTTTATGCTATTGTCGATTTTTTTTTAAGAATTGGCATTAAAATCTGGCGATTAAATTATTGTCCGAAAGAAGAAGAAAATTCCAGCAAATTTACATTCTCGTCGCCCTGAGCAGTCGCAACATTTCTGATAATTGTGACTTGTTAAATTCACGTTATTGAATTAACAGTGTCACAAAAATTAATCACCTTGCCTGCGGGTAATGATCGATGTCACGATTGGACCTTGAAGGTCAAGGTCACAGCCTGACCTTGAAGCAACATCATGTCCGGCCAATAACTTTGTTATTTTAAGTCGGATTTTTAAATTATTTCACAGAAATGATCACCATAATGAGACGACTTGTCGCGCACAACATTTTGGTCGCTACCTTGAAGGTCAAGGTCACAGCATCACCTTGAAGCAAAATTGTGTCCTGTCCATAACTCTGCTATTTATAGTTGGATTTAAAAATTATTTCACAGAAATGATCACCATATCGAGGCGATGTGTTTGATTATGCCTGATTGTATAGCACTACACCATTTTCAAAATTCACCTCAATAGTTATACAACTAACCGTTTTTGTGACAATGTACCCATTTGGGGAGCATCACCCATCTTCGACGGTCTCTTGTCTTTATTGAGTTAAGTTAAAAAAAAATTACAGTATCTCTTTATAACTTGTGATTTTATGTTAGATACAATAGTGTGAACAATTAAAAACATAAATGATCATAATGTTTTCCCACATGTTGAAATGACACGCTAACACTTTGGCTAATAATTCATTTTTCAAAAATTTTGTGGCTATTATTTGAAAACAGCCAGCATGAGCACTAAGTTAGGTGTGTTAATCATTAATGTGTTCCCGATGGCTAAAAGTAATGTTGGCCCGGGTTCATGACCTGGTTTGGCTTCACAGTTTTCCCTTTCTGTGACAATAGATATTTCAAATTGTTCAGTGCTGAGATAGAATAACTGCATCGAGATGGTAATTTTCTGGTTACTAGTAATCAGTTTTCAACCCCACACACTATTTCATTGGCTAGGAAAGAAGACTACTCTTCAATTACTGAGGTTTGCTTGTGTTTCCTGTTTTCAGTATTGATGCAACACATGCATCTGGTTGTGGGCGTATGATAAATGACAGTCATCTAAGACGTACATGTAACTGTAAAGTTGTAATGGAGGACACAGAAGGACCAAAATTGGCTATTTATGTGTTGAGAGACATCAGAAAAGACGAGGAACTTCGCTTTGATTACAAGGATACAACAGCCTTCTGGCGTAGGGTATGTAACAAATTATACAATATACTCCATAGTTCCTCTAAGATATGAAACTTCAGTATTTGCTAAGGCTCCAACGTTTACAAATTTTTGTAAACATTTACACGGACCATGAAAAAGAAACAAACCCGTTTTAACGTTTTTTATGTCATAAAGACCTGCTAGCAATGTGTCAAGTGTCACTGAACCTTGTAAGTTGTAAATAACTCCATTATAATGCGATGCAAGGGGTCCATATACACAGATGGTTATCTTATCGGACCGCTAAACTTCCGCTAGAAACCTGTGAAATTCCAAATCTGTCGATTTGCTATATTCACTGACATGATGGCGACATCGCGGAAACCCATAACAATGTGAGCGTTTTTTTTTTACCTCGACCGTGTAAATTTCATTATCAAAGTACACTACATGTACACTCGAGCTGACAGCAGGCTGAATGTCAAGGACACTTTTGGAAGGTTAAAAACTCAAGCCAGTGTTAATTGCAGAGACATAGGTTTTTTTTGTCAAACCAAACAAGCTTTTAGTTGAATTTCCATATTACAATCTGATAATATTGATTTAAGTCTGACGTACAAGGTTATATTTGTTAAAGCCTGATATTGAAATTTTAAACAGTTAAAGATGTATCATTTTTACTGTATCTATAAAACATCAGAAGGGAAAGCTGGTGTGGAGTTGCACTCCACTTAGGAAAACTTATGCCCGTCTATGTTTTTTTTGCAGAGAAATGCCCCTAGAAAGTCAATTTACAGGTGCCCAGGTATTTTGCCAAAGTTTTGTTTGTTTTTCATTTGAAGAAAATTTCAAGTTTTTCATACTTTTTGTTTCTTTTTCATAGACAATTTCATCTATTTCAAATGCTTGTCTTGTTACATGTATTCTCTTCAGGAATTCAATGAATGTTATAAACTAGGAAAAACAATAAATTTTATAATTTTTTACCCGTGTAACTTCTCATTTTTGCATTGCAGTACACCATGAAAAGGACTGGCATGAAAAATGAGGACTTACAAATAAAATTTACACAGTGAAAAAACTAGCTGATTTTTGTCCTTTTTACAAAAACTCCAGGCTGCAAGAAAAACCCTTTCTGATAAAGGTTTCTTGTAATGACTCAGACAGGCAGAGCTTTTTATCACTATATGCAATATATTGGCTACTTCAAAAATACCTACAAGTTACTTCACAATTGACTACCGGCTTCTTCACAATTAAAACCAGCACCTGTTTCGTTGTAAAATCGGCTTTTTCACAAAGTAACGAACAAACCAAACATCACATTTTTATCTCCATTCGCAGTGAAGTATTAAGCAAACAATCAGTCAAAGTTACTAGTGTTTACAAGTTTGGCATTGGTGTTATCCACATTCCACTATCCTAAATTTGCTGCTATTATAAAATATTACCTTTGCCCTATGCGCGCACATCACAGCATGTGTTTAGGCATGTTCATTGAGAATCAGATGTCTCAGTTGGACTTAAATTATGGCAAATCTTTAAATAGAAATATTTCACAAAGTTAACAATAATTCAGAAAAAATTTCAATTGTTTGTGTGTATGTAAATTTTAAACACATGTCTCACAAATATTGGCCAAATGTTGTTTTAAGAAATGGAAATTGTTTGGTCAGCCATTTAACAGAGGCATATCAAATCAACCTATAGTTCATGTACATGTATTGGATTTTAAAATTCATACCAAGTCATTGATCATTCATTGTTTTATCTCTTTAGCATGTTTTGTGAGACAGGGATTTTAGTGCTGATGA